>WNGS01006904.1:0-12735 GCA_020271785.1 Procambarus virginalis
CACACGCTGGTAAACACCGCCAGGTGAGGCTCCACACACGCTGGTAAACACGGCCAGGTGAGGCTCCACACACGCTGGTAAACACCGCCAGGTGAGGCTCCACACACGCTGGTAAACACGCCAGGTGAGGCTCCACACGCTGGTAAACACCACCAGGTGAGGCTCCACACACGCTGGTAAACACGGCCAGGTGAGGCTCCCACACGCTGGTAAACACGCCAGGTGAGGCTCCACACACGCTGGTAAACACGGCCAGGTGAGGCTCCACACACGCTGGTAAACACGCCAGGTGAGGCTCCACACACGCTGGTAAACACGCCAGGTGAGGCTCCACACACGCTGGTAAACACCGCCAGGTGAGGCTCCACACACGCTGGTAAACACGCCAGGTGAGGCTCCACACACGCTGGTAAACACCGCCAGGTGAGGCTCCACACACGCTGGTAAACACGGCCAGGTGAGGCTCCACACACGCTGGTAAACACGCCAGGTGAGGCTCCACACACGCTGGTAAACACGGCCAGGTGAGGCTCCACACACGCTGGTAAACACCCCAGGTGAGGCTCCACACACGCTGGTAAACACCGCCAGTGAGGCTCCACACACGCTGGTAAACACCGCCAGGTGAGGCTCCACACACGCTGGTAAACACCACCAGGTGAGGCTCCACACACGCTGGTAAACACGGCCAGGTGAGGCTCCACACACGCTGGTAAACACCGCCAGGTGAGGCTCCACACACGCTGGTAAACACGGCCAGGTGAGGCTCCACACACGCTGGTAAACACCGCCAGGTGAGGCTCCACACACGCTGGTAAACACGGCCAGGTGAGGCTCCACACACGCTGGTAAACACCACCAGGTGAGGCTCCACACACGCTGGTAAACACGGCCAGGTGAGGCTCCACACACGCTGGTAAACACAGCCAGGTGAGGCTCCACACACGCTGGTAAACACGGCCAGGTGAGGCTCCACACACGCTGGTAAACACGGCCGGTGAGGCTCCACACACGCTGGTAAACACGGCCAGGTGAGGCTCCACACACGCTGGTAAACACGGCCAGGTGAGGCTCCACACACGCTGGTAAACACGGCCAGGTGAGGCTCCACACACGCTGGTAAACACGGCCAGGTGAGGCTCCACACACGCTGGTAAACACGGCCAGGTGAGGCTCCACACACGCTGGTAAACACGGCCAGGTGAGGCTCCACACACGCTGGTAAACACGGCCAGGTGAGGCTCCACACACGCTGGTAAACACGGCCAGGTGAGGCTCCACACACGCTGGTAAACACGGCCAGGTGAGGCTCCACACGCTGGTAAACACGCCAGGTGAGGCTCCACACACGCTGGTAAACACGCCCGGTGAGGCTCCACACACGCTGGTAAACACCGCCGGTGAGGCTCCACACACGCTGGTAAACACGGCCAGGTGAGGCTCCACACACGCTGGTAAACACCACCAGGTGAGGCTCCACACACGCTGGTAAACACCGCCAGGTGAGGCTCCACACACGCTGGTAAACACCGCCAGGTGAGGCTCCACACACGCTGGTAAACACCGCCAGGTGAGGCTCCACACACGCTGGTAAACACGGCCAGGTGAGGCTCCACACACGCTGGTAAACACCGCCAGGTGAGGCTCCACACACGCTGGTAAACACCGCCAGGTGAGGCTCCACACACGCTGGTAAACACGCCAGGTGAGGCTCCACACACGCTGGTAAACACCGCCAGGTGAGGCTCCACACACGCTGGTAAACACCGCCAGGTGAGGCTCCACACACGCTGGTAAACACCGCCAGGTGAGGCTCCACACACGCTGGTAAACACGGCCAGGTGAGGCTCCACACACGCTGGTAAACACCGCCAGGTGAGGCTCCACACACGCTGGTAAACACGCCAGGTGAGGCTCCACACACGCTGGTAAACACCGCCAGGTGAGGCTCCACACACGCTGGTAAACACGGCCAGGTGAGGCTCCACACACGCTGGTAAACACGGCCAGGTGAGGCTCCACACACGCTGGTAAACACGGCCAGGTGAGGCTCCACACACGCTGGTAAACACCGCCAGGTGAGGCTCCACACACGCTGGTAAACACGGCCAGGTGAGGCTCCACACACGCTGGTAAACACCGCCAGGTGAGGCTCCACACACGCTGGTAAACACGGCCAGGTGAGGCTCCACACACGCTGGTAAACACCGCCAGGTGAGGCTCCACACACGCTGGTAAACACGGCCAGGTGAGGCTCCACACACGCTGGTAAACACCGCCAGGTGAGGCTCCACACACGCTGGTAAACACGGCCAGGTGAGGCTCCACACACGCTGGTAAACACCCCAGGTGAGGCTCCACACACGCTGGTAAACACCGCCCAGGTGAGGCTCCACACACGCTGGTAAACACCGCCAGGTGAGGCTCCACACACGCTGGTAAACACCGCCAGGTGAGGCTCCACACACGCTGGTAAACACGGCCAGGTGAGGCTCCACACACGCTGGTAAACACCGCCAGGTGAGGCTCCACACACGCTGGTAAACACGGCCAGGTGAGGCTCCACACACGCTGGTAAACACCACCAGGTGAGGCTCCACACACGCTGGTAAACACGGCCAGGTGAGGCTCCACACACGCTGGTAAACACCGCCAGGTGAGGCTCCACACACGCTGGTAAACACGGCCAGGTGAGGCTCCACACACGCTGGTAAACACGCCAGGTGAGGCTCCACACACGCTGGTAAACACGGCCAGGTGAGGCTCCACACACGCTGGTAAACACGGCCAGGTGAGGCTCCACACACGCTGGTAAACACGGCCAGGTGAGGCTCCACACACGCTGGTAAACACGCCAGGTGAGGCTCCACACACGCTGGTAAACACGCCAGGTGAGGCTCCACACACGCTGGTAAACACGGCCAGGTGAGGCTCCACACACGCTGGTAAACACCGCCAGGTGAGGCTCCACACACGCTGGTAAACACGGCCAGGTGAGGCTCCACACACGCTGGTAAACACCCCAGGTGAGGCTCCACACACGCTGGTAAACACCGCCAGGTGAGGCTCCACACACGCTGGTAAACACCGCCAGGTGAGGCTCCACACACGCTGGTAACACCACCAGGTGAGGCTCCACACACGCTGGTAAACACGGCCAGGTGAGGCTCCACACACGCTGGTAAACACCGCCAGGTGAGGCTCCACACACGCTGGTAAACACGGCCAGGTGAGGCTCCACACACGCTGGTAAACACCGCCAGGTGAGGCTCCACACACGCTGGTAAACACGGCCAGGTGAGGCTCCACACACGCTGGTAAACACCGCCAGGTGAGGCTCCACACACGCTGGTAAACACGGCAGGTGAGGCTCCACACACGCTGGTAAACACGCCAGGTGAGGCTCCACACACGCTGGTAAACACGGCAGGTGAGGCTCCACACACGCTGGTAAACACGGCCAGGTGAGGCTCCACACACGCTGGTAAACACGGCCAGGTGAGGCTCCACACACGCTGGTAAACACGGCCAGGTGAGGCTCCACACACGCTGGTAAACACGGCCAGGTGAGGCTCCACACACGCTGGTAAACACGGCCAGGTGAGGCTCCACACACGCTGGTAAACACGCCAGGTGAGGCTCCACACACGCTGGTAAACACGGCCAGGTGAGGCTCCACACACGCTGGTAAACACGGCCAGGTGAGGCTCCACACACGCTGGTAAACACGGCCAGGTGAGGCTCCACACACGCTGGTAAACACCGCCAGGTGAGGCTCCACACACGCTGGTAAACACGGCCAGGTGAGGCTCCACACACGCTGGTAAACACGCCAGGTGAGGCTCCACACACGCTGGTAAACACCGCCAGGTGAGGCTCCACACACGCTGGTAAACACGGCCAGGTGAGGCTCCACACACGCTGGTAAACACCGCCAGGTGAGGCTCCACACACGCTGGTAAACACCGCCAGGTGAGGCTCCACACACGCTGGTAAACACCGCCAGGTGAGGCTCCACACACGCTGGTAAACACGGCCAGGTGAGGCTCCACACACGCTGGTAAACACGGCCAGGTGAGGCTCCACACACGCTGGTAAACACGCCAGGTGAGGCTCCACACACGCTGGTAAACACCGCCAGGTGAGGCTCCACACACGCTGGTAAACACCGCCAGGTGAGGCTCCACACACGCTGGTAAACACCGCCAGGTGAGGCTCCACACACGCTGGTAAACACAGCCAGGTGAGGCTCCACACACGCTGGTAAACACCGCCAGGTGAGGCTCCACACACGCTGGTAAACACGGCCAGGTGAGGCTCCACACACGCTGGTAAACACCGCCAGGTGAGGCTCCACACACGCTGGTAAACACGCCAGGTGAGGCTCCACACACGCTGGTAAACACCGCCAGGTGAGGCTCCACACACGCTGGTAAACCGGCCAGGTGAGGCTCCACACACGCTGGTAAACACGGCCAGGTGAGGCTCCACACACGCTGGTAAACACGGCCAGGTGAGGCTCCACACACGCTGGTAAACACCGCCAGGTGAGGCTCCACACACGCTGGTAAACACGCCAGGTGAGGCTCCACACACGCTGGTAAACACCGCCAGGTGAGGCTCCACACACGCTGGTAAACACGGCCAGGTGAGGCTCCACACACGCTGGTAAACACCCAGGTGAGGCTCCACACACGCTGGTAAACACCGCCCAGGTGAGGCTCCACACACGCTGGTAAACACCACAGGTGAGGCTCCACACACGCTGGTAAACACCGCCAGGTGAGGCTCCACACACGCTGGTAAACACGGCCAGGTGAGGCTCCACACACGCTGGTAAACACCGCCAGGTGAGGCTCCACACACGCTGGTAAACACGGCCAGGTGAGGCTCCACACACGCTGGTAAACACCCCAGGTGAGGCTCCACACACGCTGGTAAACACGCCAGGTGAGGCTCCACACACGCTGGTAAACACGCCAGGTGAGGCTCCACACACGCTGGTAAACACGCCAGGTGAGGCTCCACACACGCTGGTAAACACGGCCAGGTGAGGCTCCACACACGCTGGTAAACACCGCCAGGTGAGGCTCCACACACGCTGGTAAACACGGCCAGGTGAGGCTCCACACACGCTGGTAAACACCGCCAGGTGAGGCTCCACACACGCTGGTAAACATGGCCAGGTGAGGCTCCACACACGCTGGTAAACACGGCCAGGTGAGGCTCCACACACGCTGGTAAAACACGGCCAGGTGAGGCTCCACACACGCTGGTAAACACGCCAGGTGAGGCTCCACACACGCTGGTAAACACGGCCAGGTGAGGCTCCACACACGCTGGTAAACACGGCCAGGTGAGGCTCACACACGCTGGTAAACACGGCCAGGTGAGGCTCCACACACGCTGGTAAACACTGCAGGTGAGGCTCCACACGCTGGTAAACACGGCCAGGTGAGGCTCCACACACGCTGGTAAACACGCCAGGTGAGGCTCCACACACGCTGGTAAACACGGCCAGGTGAGGCTCCACACACGCTGGTAAAACACGCCAGGTGAGGCTCCACACACGCTGGTAAACACGGCCAGGTGAGGCTCCACACGCTGGTAAACACGGCAGGTGAGGCTCCACACACGCTGGTAAACACGCCAGGTGAGGCTCCACACACGCTGGTAAACACGCCAGGTGAGGCTCCACACACGCTGGTAAACACGCCAGGTGAGGCTCCACACACGCTGGTAAACACCGCCAGGTGAGGCTCCACACACGCTGGTAAACACCGCCGGTGAGGCTCCACACACGCTGGTAAACACCGCCAGGTGAGGCTACACACACTGGTAAACACTGCCAGGTGAGGCTCCACACACGCTGGTAAACACGGCCAGGTGAGGCTCCACACACGCTGGTAAACACCGCCAGGTGAGGCTCCACACACGCTGGTAAACACCGCCAGGTGAGGCTCCACACACGCTGGTAAACACGGCCAGGTGAGGCTCCACACACGCTGGTAAACACCACCAGGTGAGGCTCCACACACGCTGGTAAACCCACCAGGTGAGGCTCCACACACGCTGGTAAACACCCCAGGTGAGGCTCCACACACGCTGGTAAACACCCAGGTGAGGCTCCACACACGCTGGTAAACACGGCAGGTGAGGCTCCACACACGCTGGTAAACACGGCCAGGTGAGGCTCCACACACGCTGGTAAACACCGCCAGGTGAGGCTCCACACACGCTGGTAAACACCACAGGTGAGGCTCCACACACGCTGGTAAACACCGCCAGGTGAGGCTCCACACACGCTGGTAAACACCACCAGGTGAGGCTCCACACACGCTGGTAAACACGGCAGGTGAGGCTCACACACGCTGGTAAACACCGCCAGGTGAGGCTCCACACACGCTGGTAAACACGCCAGGTGAGGCTCCACACACGCTGGTAAACACCAGGTGAGGCTCCACACACGCTGGTAAACACGGCCAGGTGAGGCTCCACAACGCTGGTAAACACCGCCAGGTGAGGCTCCACACACGCTGGTAAACACGCCAGGTGAGGCTCCACACACGCTGGTAAACACCCCAGGTGAGGCTCCACACACGCTGGTAAACACGGCCAGGTGAGGCTCCACACGCTGGTAAACACCGCCAGGTGAGGCTCCACACACGCTGGTAAACACGGCCAGGTGAGGCTCCACACACGCTGGTAAACACCGCCAGGTGAGGCTCCACACACGCTGGTAAACACGGCCAGGTGAGGCTCCACACACGCTGGTAAACACCCCAGGTGAGGCTCCCACACGCTGGTAAACACCGCCAGGTGAGGCTCCACACACGCTGGTAAACACCGCCAGGTGAGGCTCCACACACGCTGGTAAACACGCCATGAGGCTCCACACACGCTGGTAAAACAGGAGGTGAGGCTCCACACACGCTGGTAAACACCGCCAGGTGAGGCTCCACACACGCTGGTAAACACGGCCAGGTGAGGCTCCACACACGCTGGTAAACACCACCAGGTGAGGCTCCACACACGCTGGTAAACACGGCCAGGTGAGGCTCCACACACGCTGGTAAACACGCCAGGTGAGGCTCCACACACGCTGGTAAACACGGCAGGTGAGGCTCCACACACGCTGGTAAACACGGCCGGTGAGGCTCCACACACGCTGGTAAACACCAGGTGAGGCTCCACACACGCTGGTAAACACGGCCAGGTGAGGCTCCACACACGCTGGTAAACACGGCCAGGTGAGGCTCCACACACGCTGGTAAACACGGCCAGGTGAGGCTCCACACACGCTGGTAAACACTGCCAGGTGAGGCTCCACACACGCTGGTAAACACGCCCGGTGAGGCTCCACACACGCTGGTAAACACGGCCAGGTGAGGCTCCACACACGCTGGTAAACACGGCCAGGTGAGGCTCCACACACGCTGGTAAACACGCCAGGTGAGGCTCCACACGCTGGTAAACACGGCCGGTGAGGCTCCACACACGCTGGTAAACAACGCCGGTGAGGCTCCACACACGCTGGTAAACACGGCCGGTGAGGCTCCACACACGCTGGTAAACACGCCGGTGAGGCTCCACACACGCTGGTAAACACGGCCAGGTGAGGCTCCACACACGCTGGTAAACACGGCCAGGTGAGGCTCCACACACGCTGGTAAACACGGCCAGGTGAGGCTCCACACACGCTGGTAAACACCGCCAGGTGAGGCTCCACACACGCTGGTAAACACCGCCGGTGAGGCTCCACACACGCTGGTAAAACCGCCAGGTGAGGCTCCACACACGCTGGTAAAACCGCCGGTGAGGCTCCACACACGCTGGTAAACACCGCCAGGTGAGGCTCCACACACGCTGGTAAACACCGCCAGGTGAGGCTCCACACACGCTGGTAAACACGGCCAGGTGAGGCTCCACACACGCTGGTAAACACGCCAGGTGAGGCTCCACACACGCTGGTAAACACCGCCAGGTGAGGCTCCACACACGCTGGTAAACACCACCAGGTGAGGCTCCACACACGCTGGTAAACACACCAGGTGAGGCTCCACACACGCTGGTAACACCACCAGGTGAGGCTCCACACACGCTGGTAAACACCACCAGGTGAGGCTCCACACACGCTGGTAAACACGGCCAGGTGAGGCTCCACACACGCTGGTAAACACGGCCAGGTGAGGCTCCACACACGCTGGTAAACACCGCCAGGTGAGGCTCCACACACGCTGGTAAACACGGCCGGTGAGGCTCCACACACGCTGGTAAACACCGCCAGGTGAGGCTCCACACACGCTGGTAAACACGCCCGGTGAGGCTCCACACACGCTGGTAAACACCGCCAGGTGAGGCTCCACACACGCTGGTAACACTGCCAGGTGAGGCTCCACACACGCTGGTAAACACTGCCAGGTGAGGCTCCACACACGCTGGTAAACCTCGCCAGGTGAGGCTCCACACGCTGGTAAACACCGCCGGTGAGGCTCCACACCGCTGGTAAACTCCGCCAGGTGAGGCTCCTCACACGCTGGTAAACACCGCCAGTGAGGCTCCACACACGCTGGTAAACACTGCCAGGTGAGGCCCCATACACGCTGGTAAACACTGCCAGGTGAGGCTCCACACACGCTGGTAAACTCCGCCAGGTGAGGCTCCATACACGCTGGTAAACTCCGCCAGGTGAGGCTCCACACACGCTGGTAAACTCCGCCAGGTGAGGCTCCATACACGCTGGTAAACTCCGCCAGGTGAGGCTCCACACACGCTGGTAAACTCCGCCAGGTGAGGCTCCACACGCTGGTAAACTCCGCCAGGTAAGGCTCCTCACACGCTGGTAAACACCGCCAGGTGAGGCTCCACACACGCTGGTAAACACTGCCAAGTGAGGCTCCACACACACTGGTAAACACCGCCAGGTGAGGCTCCACACACCCTGGTAAACACGGCCATGTGAGGTTCCACACACACTGATAAACACCGCCAGGTGAGGCTCCACACACGCTGGTAAACAAGGCCAAGTGAGGCTTCACTCACGCTGGTAAACACAGCCAGGTGAGGCTCCGCATACGCTGGTAAACAACGTATGGTGATGCTCGACACACGCTGGTAAACACGACCAGGTGAGGCTCCACACACGCGGTTAAACACGGCCAGATGAGGCTCCACACACGCTGGTAAACACGGCCAGGTGAGGCTCCACACACGCTGGTAAACACGGCCTGGTGAGGCTCCACACACGCTGGTAAACACGGCCAGGTGAGGCTCCACACACGCTGGTAAACCGGCCAGGTGAGGTCCCACACACGCTGGTAAAACACGGCCCGGTGAGGCTCACACACGCTGGTAAACACGCCAAGTGAGGCTCCACACACGCTGGTAAACTCCGCCGGTGAGGCTCCACACACGCTGGTAACACTGCCAGGTGAGGCTCCACACNACCGACCGGTGAGGCTCCACACACGCTGGTAAACACGGCCAGGTGAGGCTCACAAACGCTGGTAAACACCACCTGGTGAGGCTCCACACACGCTGGTAAACACTGCCATGTGAGGCTCCACACACGTTGGTAAACATCCCAGGTGAGGCTCCACACACGCTGGTAAACACGGCCACGTGAGGCTCCACACACGTTGGTAAACATCCCCAGGTGAGGCTCCACACACGCTGGTAAACACGACCAGGTGAGATCCACACACGCTGGTAAACACATCCAGATGAGGCTCCACACACGCTGGTAAACACTGCCAGGTGAGGCTCCTCACACGCTGGTAAACACCACCAGGTGAGGCTCCACACACGCTGGTAACACCACCAGGTGAGGCTCCACACACCTGGTAAACTCGGCCAGGTGAGGCTCCACAACGCTGGTAAACACCGCCAGGTGAGTCCCTCACACGCTGGTAAACACGGCCAGGTGAGGCTCCACACACGCTGGTAAACACCGCCAGGTGAGGCTCCACACACGCTGGTAAACACCGCCAGGTGAGGCTCCACACACGCTGGTAAACACCGCCAGGTGAGGCTCCACACACGCTGGTAAACACCGCCAGTGAGGCTCCACACACGCTGGTAAACACCAGGTGAGGCTCCACACACGCTGGTAAACACCGCCAGGTGAGGCTCCACACACGCTGGTAAACACCGCCAGGTGAGGCTCCACACACGCTGGTAAACACCGCCAGGTGAGCTCCACACACGCTGGTAAACACCGCCGGTGAGGCTCCACACACGCTGGTAAACACCGCCAGGTGAGGCTCCACACACGCTGGTAAACACCGCCAGGTGAGGCTCCACACACGCTGGTAAACACGGCCAGTGAGGCTCCACACGCTGGTAAACACGGCCAGGTGAGGCTCCACACACGCTGGTAAACACCGCCAGGTGAGGCTCCACACACGCTGGTAAACACCGCCAGGTGAGGCTCCACACACGCTGGTAAACACCGCCAGTGAGGCTCCACACACGCTGGTAAACACGGCCAGGTGAGGCTCCACACGCTGGTAAACACCACCAGGTGAGGCTCCACACACGCTGGTAAACACGGCCAGGTGAGGCTCCACACACGCTGGTAAACACAGCAGGTGAGGCTCCACACACGCTGGTAACACCGCCAGGTGAGGCTCCACACACGCTGGTAAACACCGCCAGGTGAGGCTCCACACACGCTGGTAAACACCGCCAGGTGAGGCTCCACACACGCTGGTAAACACCGCCAGGTGAGGCTCCACACACTTGGTAAACACCGCCAGGTGAGGCTCCACACACGCTGGTAAACACGCCCGGTGAGGCTCCACACACGCTGGTAAACACTGCCAGGTGAGCTCCACACACGCTGGTAAACACGCCAGGTGAGGCTCCACACACGCTGGTAAACACGGCCAGGTGAGGCTCCACACACGCTGGTAAACACGGCCAGGTGAGGCTCCACACACGCTGGTAAACTCGGCCGGTGAGGCTCCACACACGCTGGTAAACACCGCCCGGTGAGGCTCCACACACGCTGGTAAACTCCGCCCGGTGAGGCTCCTCACACGCTGGTAAACACCGCCAGGTGAGGCTCCACACACGCTGGTAAACACTGCCAGGTGAGGCCCCATACACGCTGGTAAACACTGCCAGGTGAGGCTCCACACACGCTGGTAAACTCCGCCAGGTGAGGCTCCACACACGCTGGTAAACTCCGCCGGTGAGGCTCCACACACGCTGGTAAACACCGCCAGGTGAGGCTCCACACACGCGGTAAACACCGCCAGGTGAGGCTCCACACACGCTGGTAACACGCCAGGTGAGGCTCCACACACGCTGGTAAACACCGCCAGGTGAGGCTCCACACACGCTGGTAAACACTGCCAGGTGAGGCTCCACACACGCTGGTAAACACCCCAGGTGAGGCTCCACACACGCTGGTAAACACGCCAGGTGAGGCTCCACACACGCTGGTAAACACGGCCATGTGAGGTTCCACACACACTGATAAACACCGCCAGGTGAGGCTCCACACACGCTGGTAAACAAGGCCAAGTGAGGCTTCACTCACGCTGGTAAACACAGCCAGGTGAGGCTCCGCATACGCTGGTAAACAACGCATGGTGATGCTCGACACACGCTGGTAAACACGACCAGGTGAGGCTCCGCATACGCTGGTAAACACCGACCGGTGAGGCTCCACACACGCTGGTAACACGGCCAGGTGAGGCTCACAAACGCTGGTAAACACCACCTCGTGAGGCTCCACACACGCTGGTAAACACTGCCATGTGAGGCTCCACACACGTTGGTAAACATCCCAGGTGAGGCTCCACACACGCTGGTAACACGGCCACGTGAGGCTCCACACGTTGGTAAACATCCCCAGGTGAGGCTCCACACACGCTGGTAAACACGACCAGGTGAGGATCCACACACTCTGGTAAACACATCCAGATGAGGCTCCACACACGCTGGTAAACACTGCCAGGTGAGGCTCCACACACGCTGGTAACACCACCAGGTGAGGCTCCACACACGCTGGTAAACACACCAGGTGAGGCTCCACACACGGTAAACTCGCCAGGTGAGGCTCCACACACGCTTGTAATCACCGCCAGGTGAGGCTCCTCACACGCTGGTAACACGGCCAGGTGAGGCTCCACACACGCTGGTAAACACCACCAGGTGAGGCTCCACAGACGCTGGTAAACACCACCAGATGAGGCTCCACTCACGCTGGTAAACACCGCCAGGTGAGGCTCCACACACGCTGGTAAACACCGCCCGGTGAGGCTCCACACACGCTGGTAAACACGGCCAGGTGAGGCTCCACACACGCTGGTAAACCGCCCGTGAGGCTCCACACACGCTGGTAAACACCGCCAGGTGAGGCTCCACACATGCTGGTAAACACCGCCAGGTGAGACTCCACACACGCTGGTAACACCGCTCGGTGAGGCTCCACACACGCTGGTAAACGCCGCCAGGTGAGGCTCCACACACGCTGGTAAACGCCGCCAGGTGAGGCTCCACACACGCTGGTAACACGGCCAGGTGAGGCTCCACACGCTGGTAAACACGGCCAGGTGAGGTTCCACACACGCTGGTAAACACCGCCCGGTGAGGCTCCACACATGCTGGTAAACACCGCCAGGTGAGGCTCCGACACACGCTGGTAAACACCGTCAGGTGAGGCTCCACACACGCTGGTAAACACGGTCAGGTGAGGCTCCACACGCTGGTAAACACCACCAGGTG
>WNGS01006909.1:11171-38509 GCA_020271785.1 Procambarus virginalis
CCATTAGGCTCAGGAAACTGTACACCTGTTGATTGACGGTTGAGAGGCGGGACCAAAGAGCCAGAGCTCAACCCCCGCAAGCACAACTAGGTGAGTACAACTAGGTGAGTACACACACACACACACACACACACACACACACACACACACACACACACACTCACACAGGTCAAGCGGGATGGTAAGATAACAGAATGAAGCTGGAGGAGAGGGACTGGACGAGTCATTCATGGAGATGATTGCTAAGGCATGGAAGGAAGTCAGTGGGGAATTGAAGGACCTGAGAGAAACTATATATAAGCTGCGGACAGAACTAAGTGCAGCACAAGAGGAGATAAAAAGCCTAAAAACAGGCCCTCCTCAGACTCTGGCCCAGGGGACCAACCCCCAGGTACCAGGAGATATAGCAATGGCAGGGACAGCAACAATTGGCCCAACCTTTGCTGAAATGCTGAAGAGCCCATGAGCAATGTCCACAGTCAAGGAAGTTGTAATGAAAGCAGTAACCTCACGGGAGGCAGCTAGGTGCACAAGCCAGCTAATGGAAAGGAAAAGAGCTGTAGTTGTGGTAGGTGTGAAGGAACAAGAGGGCTCCACACGGGAGGAATCGAGGACTAAAGACAAAGCTGAAGTGGCAGGGATATTAAAGGAGATAGGAATGGAAGGGCTGAACGAGACATAGAACAGTTTTTTCCGGTTGGCCAGTACAACAGAGACAAAAAGAGATTATTGTGACTGTGACGTATTGTATTGTGTGACGTTATTGTGACTCATCGCCTGCATATGGATACCACACGAAAGCGTCTTACCCTGTTTAATTTCTTCGATGCTCTACCTTCCTTTAAACAGCCTTTCCGCGCCTTTGAATCTTCCCTTCTTGACGCCAAGAGTCGAAAGAACCAGCTCAGGTTTCTTAAAGACTGTCTTGCTGAGCAAGTTCTCCCTCTTTCTTTATCTCACTTTCTCCAGTTCAACACTTCGGGATCTCCTTTTCCTGAACATGCCCGCCTTCTTCTTCAAGAACTTATTCACGCCACCTCCTTGCAAGTTGACGAGGCTTTTCTAGCTGTTCGTCAACATCAACGCTTCTGTCCTCTTCTCTTCCCAGTGATCTATGCAATATCCTATTTCCAATTGCATTTGACATTGCTCACGTCTCCTCTTCCCACCACTCCTGCACACTACACAACAAACTTCAACGCCTGATCTCCAACAGTCCTTGGGCCAAATACTCTCTCTCTGACTGTGTTACCAACCTTTCTTCCTACTCTCTTTCTAGGCACCAGCAAGAACTCCTTGGCCTGGTTTGTCTTTTGCTACTTCCCCTGGCCCACGCTGTGGCATTGATCTCATTAGTTCCTTTGACAGGTTTGTCAATTCTAACTCTAGGTCTCTTTCGGACTTGTCTGCCTTTAGAGGGGCCATTATCCCCGTTCTTGACAGCTTGTTTTCAAAAAATCACCACCTTCCACGTCGCTTCCAACTTGCCCTTGCCTCCCTGAAATCTAACAACTCTATTCTTATCCTTCGTCCGACAAAAGCAATTCGGTGGTTGTCCTTGACCGTGAGGACTACCTCCGAAAAGCAGATGTCTTGCTCTCCGACTCTCGCACTTATGCTCCTCTGACTTCTAACCCTTTGGATCGCCTCAAACTTCCTTTAACCGCAAACTAAGACAGCTCTCTAGTCTTCGTCCTCCTGACTTTGATCTCATTAAACGTTTCCGTGTCATCTGCCCTTCTCTTCCTTATTTCTATGGTCTTCCTAAGACTCATAAACCTGTGTTCCTCTTCGTCCTATCATTTCTTCACGGGGCTCTGTCAGCTATCCTCTTGCCTCCTGGCTCGCTAAAACCCTGACGCCTTACCTTGGCACTTTCTCCCCTGCCCACCTTCGTCACTCTCAGGACTTCATAGAAAGACTGCGCCTGCAACCCTCTTGTAAGATGCTTAGTCTTGATGTCGACTCTCTGTTTACTAATTCCGCTCGATGACGTTCTCTCCTTTCCTTAGACAGAAGGCGTCAGAGGTCCTTCTTCTTCTTCCTCTTCCCACTGACGTTTTCTTTGATCTCATTAGACTCTGTGTTGACTCTAACTCTTTCTCTTTCAACGGTAATATTACACTCAAACTTTCGGGGTTGCTATGGGTTCCCCTCTCTCCCCTGTTCTTGCTAATTTCTACATGGAATACTTGGAAACTGTTCTTCTTCCTTCTATTGATACTCGTCCCTCTCTTTGGCTTCGCTATGTTGATGACATTTTTGCTTTATTGCCTCATGACCTTAATCTTTTCCAGCCTTTCCTCGCCTCTCTTAACAATCTGGCTCCTTCTATCCATTTCAAAGTTGAATGAGAATCTAATTCCCTCCTTCCTTTTCTTGACGTTCATGTTCACAGCTCTGTGTCTGGGTTTCTTTCTCTGTCTACCGTAAACCCATGCATAGTGGCATGTACATTCACTTCTTTTCCTACAATCCTCCTTCTGTTAAGAAAAGTGTCCTCGTCTCTCTCTTCCTTCGCGCTCTACGCATCAGCGACCCTCAGTTTCTTGATTCTGAAATTGCCTTTATCTACAAATCATTCTCTCGCCTTGGTTACCCTTTGCATTTCATCAACTGTGCCTACTCTCAAGCTAAACGAAATTTCTTTCATCCTAAACCTGCTTCCAACACTAGTAGCACTGTACTATGCCTTCCCTTCATATCTGAACTCAAAACTTTTACCAATACCTTTCGTCCTCTTGACATTAAACTCGCCTTTCGACAAACTAACACACTTCGTAGCAATCTAGTTCACACTGCTCCTCCTGCTTCTAATGCTGCTGGTGTCTACTCTATTTCCTGTTCGTCTTGTCCTCTCCAATACTTTGGCAAAACTGGCCGTACACTGAATGACAGACTTAAAGAACACAAGAAAAGTGTTAAGTCTGCAGACACTAACAATGCTCTCTTCTGCCATGTAAGGGATTCTAATCATCCCATTGATTGGTCTTCCTCCAAAATAATCTTTCCTGCCTCTACTCTACACAGACGCCGTCTTGTGGAATCGGCTCTAATACACAATGTACCCAACATGAACTTGAGTCCTGGCTTTGTTGCTGTGGACTCTTCCCTTTCACAGTATATACTCAAATGCTGTAATCTTTCTAACAAACGTGATCTAACATAAGCCTACCCTTCTATTTTCTTTCTTTCTTTTTTCTTTTCTTTCTCTTTTCTCCCACGCTCCCTTTCTATCCTCTTTTTATTCCTATCTCCTTCTCTTTCGGTGGTTATAATAGGAGCTGCCTCGTATGGGCCAATAGGCCTTCTGCAGCTCTTATTACTATTAATATCCCCTCTACTACACCTTACTTTGCTCCTCAGCTCTCTCTTGCCTATTTATTGCCTGTCTCTCTACTTCCTCATCACAATCGACTTGAGAATGGTCCAGGACGGACCGAAACGTCGTCATCCTTCACGTTCTAGTGTGTGGTCTGGTCAACACAAAAAGAGATTGATCAAGGTAGTATTCAAGAGAGAGGACGTCAAAGAGGACATCCTAGTAAAGAAGAGCAAATTGAGGTATGCAAGGAACTACAAAGAGGTATATGTTCAGAGGGACATGACAGAGACGAGATACTAAGGGCATCAGATGCAAGGAAAAGGCGCAAGGAGAGGGAAGGGAGCCAGGGAACCTCAGCCTCCAACCCAGCAATCCCAGAGGGGAGTGTGGAGCCCCAATCCAGCAACCCAGGAACCCAAGGGGGGAATGCAACACCCCAGCCCACCACCCAATAGGGCCCTCCCTACCCCCCAGCACAAACCCTTCCTTGCCCCTGCACAACGCCCATCAGGAAACCCAAATCCTCCCCCTCCCCTTACCCCAAGTAGCCCCTGCTTTCCTAGCCCCTGGTCTTCTCCCTGCCCCAAGCAGGCCTGAGCAAGACCAAAGCCCTCTATCCCCCACTCCATCTCCCTCCAAACCCCTGTCAACTACACTGCAGGAGGGCGTGCCCTTTCCCCAAGCAATCCCTGCTCCCTCACCCCCAGGACTTCTTCCTGCCTTAAGCAGGCCTGAGGAAGACCTAAGCCCTCCATCCCCCACTCCACCTCCCCCTGAACCCCTGGAAACTACCTCACAGGAGGAGGAGCCTACCCAAGTAACAATGACCATAGAACAACTTCCTACACTTGTGTGGAGTGAGGGTGAAATTGGATATAAGAAAGTGAGCTTCAAGGTAATGTACTCAAACATTGATGGAATTACCAATAAAGCAAGTGAACTGGCAGAAAGGGTGCAAGAAGAAAACCCTGATGTAATAGGACTAACGGAAACAAAATTGTCAGGAGTCATAACAGATGCTGTGTTTCCAAAGGACTACTATATAGTAAGGAAAGAGAGGGAAGGGAGAGGAGGTGGAGGAGTGGCCCTGCTGATAAGGAAGGACTGGAGTTTTGATGGGATGGAAATTCTGGGCTGTGACGGATTCAGAGATTACATAACAGGAACTATAACAATGGGCGGACCTAAGATAATAGTGGCAGTCATTTACAACCCTCCCCTAAATGACAGAAGACCTAGACAGGAGTTTGATAGGAACAACATGGCAACCATTAATATAATAGAGAGAGCAGCTTCAGTTGCCTGCAGGAATGGCTCCAGACTCTTAATCATGGGCGATTTCAACCATGGAAAGATACACTGGGAGAATGGGGACCCACATTTTGGTGCAGATACGTGGAGAGCTAAACTCTTGGAAGTGACAACAAGGAATTTTCTGAGCCAGCATGTCAAGGAACCCACAAGAGTGAGAGGCAATGATGAACCAGCTAGACTCGACTTGATATTCACCCTGAATGAGTCAGAAATAAGGGAAGTCAAAGTTGAAGCCCCCATAGGAATGAGTGACCACAGTGTACTGACCTTTGAGTACTTGGTGGAGGTAGGGATAACCTATCCAAGGATGGGAGAGAAGGGAAAAAGACTGAATTACCGAAGAGGGAAAATATGACGAGATGAGGAGCTTCCTCAGAGGAATACCATGGGAAACAGAACTTAGAGACAAGAATGTGCAGGTCATGATGGATTTTGTCACCCAGATGTGCCAGGAAGCTGCAGACAAAAAAAAATAATTGGCCGAAGTGGGTTTCCAGGCTTATGCGTCTTGACGTTTCCATACGCATATCCAGGTTTATATTCTCCAATAATCTTTGGCAGGTGGAGTCCAGATTTCTTGGCATTCACAGTTTCAATCAACTTGTTGACCTTTGTTTTCAATTCGGCTGTAGTGTCCTTCGTTACCCTTTGGAATTTAGTTTGGTCAGAGAGTATGTGGCTCATTTTCGCCAGATATTCGTCTTTCTTAAGGATGACGTATATTGGCGACTTGTCGCCTCTCCTGACAACTATCTCCTTGTTCTCACGAAGGCTCTTGGCTGCCACATACTCTCTGACCAAACTAAATTCCAAAGGGTAACGAAGGACACTACAGCCGAATTGAAAACAAAGGTCAACAAGTTGATTGAAACTGTGAATGCCAAGAAATCTGGACTCCACCTGCCAAAGATTATTGGAGAATATAAACCTGGATATGCGTATGGAAACGTCAAGACGCATAAGCCTGGAAACCCACTTCGGCCAATTATCAGCCAGATACCCACACCAACGTACAGACTGGCGAAACGACTCAACGGCTTACTGACTCCTTATGTCCCGTGCATCTTCAGCCTGAAATCCCCGAAGGAATTTGTTGACTTACTACGGGGAACACGGGCCACAGGGATAAGAGCCTCGTTGGACGTAGAATCACTGTTCACCAACGTACCTGTGGATGAAACAATCGGGATGATATTGGACCGAGTGTATCGAGACCCGGCCTGTACTCCCCTTGACGTGCCAGAAAATATCCTGAGGAAACTACTCCAAGCTTGTACTAAGGAGGCACCCTTCTTGAGCCCGGATGGGCACATGTATAAGCAAGTAGATGGGGTCGCTATGGGTTCTCCCCTAGGCGTCCTGTTTGCAAACTTCTACATGGGTACTATCGAGGAAAAAGTCTTAGTCGACTTGAACTTGAAACCGGCCATATACTGCAGGTATGTTGACGACATTTTTACACAGGTACCTGATGTCAGACATCTGCAGGAGCTGAAAGAGGCGTTTGAGCAGAATTCTGTGTTACGTTTCACTTACGAGATGGAGAAGGATGGGAAGCTGCCCTTTCTAGATGTAACAGTCATGGAAAGGAGCGGAGGTTTCCACACTGCAGTCTACACTAAGGAAACAAACATAGGATTGTGCCTAAATGCCAACAGTGACTGCCCAGATAGGTACAAGAGGAGTGTTGTTAACGCTTATGTCGACCGTGCTCTCAGCCACAGCTCAGAATGGAAGCAAGTCGACGAAGAACTCTGTAGGGTAAGGCAGGTCCTAGTCAACAACGGCTTCTCCAATGGTTTCATTGAAGACATCATAAGAAGGAAAGTAAAACGCCATGCAACCTCTGAAGAGACAACTAATACAACACCTATACCCCCTATTAGACTATTTTACAGGAACTTCTTCTCCACAGCTCATAAAACGGAGGAAAGGGTCCTGAAAGATATTGTTAATAGAAATGTTATCCCTACAGACAAAAATCAGAAGATACAACAAACGATTTACTATAAAACCAAGAAAACTGCCAACCTACTCATGAGAAACTCTCTAGACACAAAGCAGAACGCTTTGAAAGAGACAAATGTCGTCTATGCCTTCAAATGTCCTCTTGGGGACTGTAAGCCCCAAAAAACTCAGTATATAGGCAAGACAACAACATCTCTTTCCAGGCGTTTAACAATGCATAAGCAACAGGGCTCCATTAAGGAACATATACTCTCTTCCCACAACCAAACCATCACCAGAGAAATCTTAACAAACAACACAGAAATCATTGATAGATACAGTGACAACATCTGCGAGGCACTACACATCAAGAAGTCAACACCAGCAATCAACAGCCAATTAACGTACAACTATATTCTACCCACTTCAAGACTCCGCTCCAATATAGAAACATCAAGAAATATGGGCCAATAGGCCTTCTGCAGTTCTATTGGGACCCGACTTCTACTTCTACAAATCTATACCCCGTTTTCCATGTTCTGTGTTTCACCCCCACTAATGCATTACATCACCTCACCCAAATACAGGTATAGGAGCCAATGTTTGTTTTATAAAAGCATAAGTTGTGTAGATAAACTAAAAGTCTTTGAAAATGTAATAAGTTTTACGAAACGCACTCAAGTGTCGCGTCAGACTAGAAATAAAGAATGAATTTTGGAGAATTGATTTTTAATTTACCATCATCAGTAAAAGAAACATAAGGAAAATTGAGAAAATTCGTGTTAGAATTATTAATCTTACTTTTTCGGTCATATTTAATAACATATGTCTACAGGAAAGACGGCTACCAAAATATATTATTATATATATATATATATATATATATATATATATATATATATATATATATATATATATATATATATATATATATATATATATATATATATATGTGTCGTACCTAGTAGCCAGAACGCACTTCTCAGCCTACTATGCAAGGCCCTATTTGCCTAATATGCCAAGTTTTAATGAATTAATTGTTTTTCGACTACCTAACCTACCTAACCTAACCTAACCTAACTTTTTCGGCTACCTAACCTAACCTAACCTATAAAGATAGGTTAGGTTAGGTTAGGTAGGGTTGGTTAGGTTCGGTCATATATCTACGTTAATTTTAACTCCAACAAAAAAAATTGACCTCATACATAATAAAATGGGTAGCTTTATCATTTCATAAGAAAAAAATTGGACAAAATAAATTAATTCAGGAAAACTTGGCTTATTAGGCAAATCTGGCCTTGCATAGTAGGCCAAAAAGTGAGTTCTGGCTGCTAGGTACGACTATATATATATATATATATATATATATATATATATATATATATATATATATATATATATATATATATATATATATATATATATATATATATATATATATATATATATATATATATATATATGTCGTACCTAGTAGCCAGAACTCACTTTTTGGCCTACTATGCAAGGCCCGATTTGCCTAATAAGCTAAGTTTTCCTGAATTAATATATTTTCTTTATTTTTTTCTTATGAAAAGATAAAGCTACCCATTTCATTATGTATGAGGTCAATTTTTTTTCATTGGAGTTAAAATTAACGTAGATATATGACCGAACCTAACCAACCCTAACCTAACCTATCTTTATAGGTTAGGTTAGGTTAGGTAGCCGAAAAAGTTAGGTTAGGTTAGGTAGGTTAGGTAGTCGAAAAACAATTAATTCATGAAAACTTGGCCTATTTGGCAAATCGGGCCTTGCATAGTAGGCTGACAAGTGCGTTCTGGCTACTAGGTACGACATATATATATATATATATATATATATATATATATATATATATATATATATATATATATATATATATATATATATATATATATATATATATATATATATTTATATGTATATGTATACATATATATATGCGCAATGCAAGTTGCCTAGAGATGGATATCATACTATCACGTGTTATTGAAATACATGGGTGTGATCATTGTACTTATTATAAACGGTATGGTGATACCGTTTACTTACAATACAAGGTGTTGTATTATAAGTACAATCATAATTGTACATACATGATGGGTGGAGATTATTCTTATAACACATAGAATGACAGCTGTGTAAAGTTCTTAGTTCTTAGTGGTGTTAGGAAAGAAACCTTAGTTGATGTCAATTTGTTTAATAATTTCTATTCTAATTTTGGAATAATTCTCAGACGGAATTTTTATCGCATGATTGAGATATATATGCATATATCACAACGTTTAATAGAAAATAATTTTGAGGCAATGAGGTGACTTGAACGAACGTTTTTGTGATTCTCAGACACCTGCCTTAACCCACTCAGTCTCAATTGTCTAATTGATATATCCCGCCATTGTTTATTTCTTCCACGACGTTAATAACATTCCTTCACAGATCTGAGATATTTTCCACGGTTTGTGGGCTTGAGGTAAACGTTGGTGATGAAGCCAAGATTCCTGAAGCTGATACCAGTGATGAGAAATTTGATAACATTATTATACATTTATAGGAAGTGATATTCAAGTCATTTTTATCATTCATCCTGTTTCGCTAATGTTAGTGTTCAATATCGACTTGAACAACATAAAAGTGCACAGTAATCGGAAATACAGTGGGGGTCAATGATCAATAATAACACTTGACTTGAGAATGGTCCAGGACGGACCGAAACGTCGTCGTCCCTTCACCTTCTAGTGTGTGGTCTGGTCAACATACTTTAGCCACGTTATTGTGACTCATCGCCTGCATCAATAATAACATGTATTTTTACCTTCAATATGTGGTCAGAGCACTTAGCTCGTCATTGTCAGTGAAATAATGGGTGCAATATCAAGATGGAAGCTTGCAGATGTTTACTCATTAGAGAATCAATTGAACATACACAATGCCCATCATACGTTATGAAAAAGCTAGCCAGTTGGCATTTCTTTGATCTAAGATCTTAAATTTAGTTCTTAAAGGACACTGGAGGCAGTAGGTCGTCCACCATAGACACTTTGGGAGCAGCAGGACGTCCACCTCACGCACTTTGGGAGCAGCAACCGTTAACCACACGCACTCTGGAAACAGCAGGACGTCGACCACACGCACTCTGGGAGTAACAGAACGTCCACAACACATACTCTAGGATCAGCAGGACCTTCCCTACACGCACTCTGCGTGCAGCAGGATGTCCATCTCACGCACTCTGAGAGCAGCAGGACGTCCACCACACGCACTCTGGGAGCAACTCTCGGTCTCATGAATCTAGATTACTAAGTTATCATTTTAATCTTGATTCCATAGTTTAGTTATTCAATAGATTCTGGAAGTCTTTCTAGAAGATAGACATTGTGCTTCAACATATATATATATATATTTGAAAATATACACAAGGAATATGTCACCTCAAGCAACAGCCGGCACTGGGTCGTGGCCTTGGCGTGTACTGGTGATCGGTTTTCAGGTACTTGGAATATTTCCATACACAGTGTCCCAGAACCAGACTCGCTGCTCGTACAAGTTCAGCCTTAAGCTCTGCCTCTGGGGAGTCTTCACGCAAATTTTGTTTGTTTCTACAAGCATTTTGATCGATTACTTGATTTTTAGCACAGGAGACTTTTTCAATATAGGGATAGTTATATATATTGCAGTCATAATGTCATATGATGTTGCAGTGGCGTTGCTCATGCTTAGCCTCTGGAAGAACTCTAAGACACTGGTTGATGTTTTAGAAGAAGTCTCTCCCATGATCAGCGAAGGGGATCGATCTGAAAGAAGACCTGTGTATATTGTTTTCATCCTGATGGTAAAAGGAATACCATTTTTGAGCGCGTCTACATTATATTTGCACTTGAACACAGTCTCCGAAGTATCTACCATAGCATGTTGTGCGTTCATTAGAGTCCTCGCGTGGACGGTGCCAATTGAACTTTACACGCTAATGTTTAGTCTGCTCTCAAAATACTTGCTGACGGCAACAAAAAATATTCTGTCCACAGAAGTATTTCTGCCCTCAAGTGAACACTTCAGTAATGTTGAAAGCAAAAGTGATATAATCCATGTCCTGAATGACATGGAGTGTAAAATTCGCAAGGTTAGTCTTAATTTCACTGGCTATTAAGTAATAACACCACTTCCTCATCGATTGCCTATTATCGTTAGCAAAGTGGTATTAGTACTAGATGGCCATTGGGGTGACCCCTGGCAGCCCAGGTTCGAATCTTTGAAGGGCAAGAGAGGTCATATGGATTTATTGTCTGGGATCATTCAAGCTTTGCCTCAGAAAGCTTGAGGAGGGGAGAAAATCAACTGGAGAACGTACACACACTCACCTAGGGGGGAGGCTAGCTGCTGAGTGGGCAGTTCTCTAGGGTCGTAGTCCTAAGGGCCCGTGTTCGATCTCCGAAGAAGGCAGAAACAAATGGGCAGAGTTTTCTCTCTGCTCACCTAGCAGGAAATAGGTACCTGGGAGATATACAGCTGCTACGGGCTGCTCCCTGGGAATGTGTGTGTTTGTGCATGTGTAAGAGAAATATATGAAGTAGACATGAAAGGCGGGGGCCAAGAGCTAATAGTTCGATTCTGCAGATAAAAAAAGTAAATGCACTCATACGTGTGTCTGTTTTCTTCACTTAGGAAGGCATATGTAGATTGTTACAGGATCGTGCCGATTGGCTCTGAGACCCTGGACGAATGGGGTAAATGTGCACTTAAATTCTTATAGGAGGTGTGTGAGGAGCTTTTTAGTCGAAACAGTGATTCAAGAGCGACCAGGTTTCTTTTGCAGTGTCTCAATGCTGCAGTTAAGAGAGAAAATGCTTGCTGTATCTTAGGCACGCACACCTACGATGAGCTGATGAAATCTTCAAAGAGTGATTGTTATATGTGTGTGTGTGTGTTTTCTGTAAACTGTACGAAACCTTGATCCCACCGGGGTCAAGGTTCTTACGGGGTCTTACCCCAGTGGTTCGACTACATCAATTATGGGCAATTTTTTTTTCCATGCCGGTCTACACCCCACTGGTTTTACGAAGCGTAGACTGGCAATTTTGCTTTTTCCCATGCCGGTCTACACCCCACAGGTTTAACGAAGCGTAGACTGGCAATTTTGTTTTTTTCCCATGCCGGTCTACACCCCACGGGTTTTACGAAGCGTAGACCGACAATTTTGATCTTTCCCATGCCGGTCTACACCCCACGGGTTTTACGAAGCATAGACTGGCAATTTTGTTTTTTTACCATGCCAAATCTCTCAAATACAGGCGACTGGCAGGCCAATACCTCTTTGTTCCCATAGCGTCTGAGACGCATGGCCCCTGGGGCAAGAGTGCCTTGGGATTTCTCAAGGAATTGGGTTCCAAGCTCATCGACGTCACCAGAGACCCAAGGGCTTGCAGTTTTTTGTTTCAGCGCCTCAGTGTGGCGATCCAGAGGGGAAATGCTTGCTGCGTCCTCGGTTCCTGTCCGGAAGCGGAGGAGCTTCAAGAGATCCATAACCTTTAGGCATTTGTCTTGTATGTTTTGTAACCTTTAAATACACAATAAAGCATAAAAAAAGGAAGGTGGTGGTAGGAGAAAAGCACACAGAAACTGTATTGGAGGGGACCTACATTCCATCCAATGCGTTATGTGTGATTTCCTCCGAGGCTATGGGTCCCCCTTCTTCCAACCAGAGGTGGTACTCTATTTATATATATATATATATATATATATATATATATATATATATATATATATATATATATATATATATATATATATTAGGGGTACCACCTCTGGTGCAATTGCAGGGACCCACATCCTCGAAGAAGAAAACAAAGAGCATTCAGAGAAGATCTTGTGGATTCTCACTGAATACTTAATTCTTTTCTTCTCCTACCACCCCTATTATTTTTTTGTATGTTTTGTTTTATTTTATTGCAATGCTACAGTTTACAGAGAACACACACACTCACACACAAATATATAACAATTAAACAATCAGCGTTCGAAGACCTCGTCCAGCTCCTCGGAGGTTGGGTGCGTACCCAGGATACAGCACGCATTTCCCCTCTGTACTGCGACACTGAGGCGCTGGAATAGGAAACTGGCTGCTCGTGGGTCTCTAGTTTTCCCAATGAGTTCCTCACCAACCTCCTTTAAAATATATATATATATATATATATATATATATATATATATATATATATATATATATATATATATATATATATATATATATATATATATATATATATATATATATATATATATATTGTGACGATAATCTCTTATCAGAGATTTAGCCTGCTATTTCTGTGTCTCATCCCGTCCTCATCAATATACAAGATACGTTTTGTAGTGGCTAAACGTATATATTAAGATAGCCACACGTACCAGCAACTCCCTCCTCCCCCCACTCCAGCACCTGCTGTACGCACCTGGTCGACGCGCCGAACCCTTCAACTGCCTAACTAGCGACTTGCGGCCATCCAGCTTCCTCATTGGCCGCCAAAGTCAATGCACTCCACTCCGGCTCCTCGCCAATCACAAGTCCTCGCCAGTTATTGTTGGAGTCCCTTGCGTTTCTGCCAGCCAGAATATCGTGTGCTCTCAAGCTATGAACACCTAAGTGACTCACCTTGTGTGGTCAAATAGAGGTTTATAGTTAGTGCATATATTCCAGCATTCATATTTTATTTACTTTTGTATGTCAATTCTCCTCCCCATTAACGTAATCTATTTTCATGTTTATGTATTTTTTCCACTTGACATTTTTTACCAGTAAGCCAAGATTTTGCATTTGTTTCAATTTGTGTTTTTTTTATTGTTATTAAAATCCACTGTTTATTATTGTCTTATATTTCTGACCTTACCACAGATTACCAATCACGCAGTCATTCTTTTTTTTTCTCTTTTTTTTCCTTTTCTTTTTTTATATATTATATGTGGCCCAGCACTGACACCTGCTAGTTGGAAGACTGCCGACCACCATTTCCAACTCGTTACCGTCACAACATATATATATATATATATATATATATATATATATATATATATATATATATATATATATATTGGATTCTGATTGGAATCTTTGAAGGATTGGAATTCTGGTTGGTTAAATACCACAAAATTCCTACCTCTCTTAATGGCTTTGAAGTATAGTGTAGTGGATACAGCATGCAATTGCCACCTCGTTGGCCAGTGTTCGAGTCCCCTGGTGGGTGGAATATATATATATATATATATATATATATATATATATATATATATATATTATATATATATATATATATATAATGTCGTACCTAGTAGCCAGAACTCCTTTTTGGCCTACTATGCAAGGCCCGATTTGCCTAATAAGCCAAGTTTTCCTGAATTAATATAGTTTCTCTAATTTTTTTCTTATGAAATGATAAAGCTACCCATTTCATTATGTATGAGGTCATTTTTTTTTATTGGAGTTAAAATTAACGTAGATATATGACCGAACCTAACCAACCTACCTACCTAACCTAACCTATCTCTATAGGTTAGGTTAGGTTAGGTAGCCGAAAAAGTTAGGTTAGGTTAGGTTAGGTAGGTTAGGTAGTCGAAAAACATTAATTCATGAAAACTTGGCCTATTAGGCAAATCGGGCCTTGCATAGTAGGCTGAGAATTGCGTTCTGGCTACTAGGTACGATATATATATATATATATATATATATATATATATATATATATATATATATATATATATATATATATATATATATATATATATATATGTCTCATTGAATATGACCGCATATTCTGTGTTTACTATCTTCTGATTTAGGGCTTCTATCCCTCTAACTATTTTCTTAGCATCAGGGCTTAGCTGAAATAGGAGTTCTCCAAAACTCATTTTCGTAATTTCCGGGTGAAGAAAAGATGTGAATTACTAAAGAATGTATTATACTTATTTAAACAATTTGCACAACGTTTCGAACCTCCATGGTTCATTCTCAAGTGAGGAAATGTTACAATGCGGTTTGATTATATACCCGCACTGGGTCAGGTGATAAGACAATAAAGGTGAAAACATAGGGGATACATAAGGGATAAATGGGGTGAAACATATGAACATAAGAATAGAGGTAACTGCAGAAGGCCTATTGGCCCATACGAGGCAGCTGGCATCTACATACAAAGATTAATCCAGTGTAATTGGCCTGTTATGTTGAACATTGTCTTCTGTGTTGGCATCGTTATGTTCTGGTCTTGTCCTTACTCTCATTGTGGGAAGAGTA
Source organism: Procambarus virginalis (assembly GCA_020271785.1). Taxonomy (NCBI): domain Eukaryota; kingdom Metazoa; phylum Arthropoda; class Malacostraca; order Decapoda; family Cambaridae; genus Procambarus; species Procambarus virginalis. The sequence continues at coordinate 26,060 of WNGS01006909.1, forward strand.
AATAGTTCCGTGATTTGGGTGTTCATGGTAGGTTGTTCTGTTCTTATGTGAATTGCTTCAAGAATTTGTAATCTTCTTGCATCTTGGGTTCTGTCTATTAGGCATGTATTCTTGTTCAACATTTCTCTTGTTAGGGTGATGTCATGGGCTGGTCTCATGTGATTCCTAGGGGCACCGGATTGAAGATGGCATGTTAAACGCCTCGTCAGCTTGGTCGACTTCATACGTATGAACTTAGATTGAAGGTTACATCCTTCGTGGGGGCAAGTGTACATGTATACAACGCTGGACTGCTGTAGAGGGTTCTCTGTCGGCTTCGGGCTGTTTTTGATAAGGAGTTCGGAAGTCTTCATGGTTTTATAGAATATTATCAGGTTTATGTTTTGGTTAGGAGTAGTGCTTTTTACTCCTTTACGGATTATTTCTTTCATTATTCTTTCCTCTTTTATATGTTCACTGTGCATGGTTGATTTGTAATATAATTTTATTGGAGGTATTGTGGTTTCTGTTCTAGGTTCTGGATTATACCAACGGTCCAAGTGTCTTCTTATAGCAGCGTTTATTTCCGCGTTGCTATATCCATTGTTCACCAATACCTGAGTTACTCTTTCAAACTCTCTACTCACGTTGCTCCATTCAGAGCAGTGGGTAAGCGCTCGACGAATATAAGCATTGAGAACACTGGCTTTGTATCTTTGGGGGCACTCACTTCTACCGTTCAGGCATAATCCTATGTTGGTGGGCTTGGTATATACGTTGGTGCTCAAAGAGGTTCCTGTTTTTGTTATTAGTACATCCAAGAATGGCAGACTGTTATTTTCACTATTTTCATGTGTAAATCGGAGTACTGACTCTCTCTCTAGATGTCTTTTTAGGTCAATTAGTTCATCTGAGTCTTTTACTATTACGAATATGTCATCTACATAACGGCAATATAAAGTTGGTTTTTGTCTGCTACTGAAGACCCTGTCTTCGATGGTTCCCATGTAAAAATTAGCAAATAAAACTCCTAAGGGAGAGCCCATTGCTACTCCGTCTATTTGTAAATACATGTCTCCTTGTGGACTGATGAAAGGGGCTTCCTTTGTACATGCTTCGAGAAGACTCTTCAAGTGTGCCTCAGGTATGTCTAATTTGGGGGTGCTCTCGTCTCTGTATACTCTGTCCAGTATCATTCCTATGGTTGTGTCGACTGGGACGTTGGTAAATAGGGATTCCACGTCCAGGGAAGCAATGATTCCATCGGGCTGGGTAGATTTGATTAATTCTAGGAAATCTGCTGATGATTGTAGACTATACTTACTTGGAGTGTATGGAGTTAGGAGTTCATTGAGTTTTTTTGCCAGGTGATAAGTTGGAGTTGGTATTTGGCTGATTATAGGGCGTAGTGGGTTACCTGGAACCTCTCGATCGCCCCCTGCGACTGTGGTCGGTAGGGCGACGACCGAATCTGTGTCACTCCCCAGCTTGTCACTGTATGCCTGAACCACTTGGACTGGAAAATGCTTCCACAGTCCGTTTCAATTTCTCTGGGCATTCCTACCCAAGAGAAAAATCGTATTAGCTGCCCGGCTACTCCTTTTGACGTCAAACGTCTCATCGGGACAGCTTCCGGAAATCTGGTTGACGCGCACATTATTATCATTAGGTAGGTATTCCCTCTCTTTGTCCGTGGCAACGGTCCCACTCCGTCGACCAACAGACGCTCGAATGCAGGCCCAAACGCTGGAACAGGGACTAACGCGGCCTTTGGTATCACGGACTGGCTCTTCCCCGCCCTCTGGCACGGTAAGCACGTCTTACAATAACGCTTCACGTCGGCGTCCATACCTGGCCAGTAGAAATGATCCCTGATCCTATACAACATTTTGGTCACCCCCAGGTGACCCGCAGAGTCAACAGAGTGTGACAGATCCAACACTGCCGCTCTGCACTGGGCCGGCAACACTACCTGCTGTCTTGTACCTAGAGATGCCTCTCCGGCCTCTATCCTCACAGGTCTCCACTGCCTCATTAGTATGCCTTTATGCCTGTAAAAGTGAGTGGCCTTCTCGGGACCAACACGTCCTTCATTTGCCTCTCGAATCAATTTGGGGAATTCTGCCTGTTGCAGCTCCTCGAGCCTAGTGCGGTCCACCCCGAGAGAACTGGTGAGGGTCACCTGTACCTCACCTTCTGGGCTGCCTTCGTCCTCCACTCGCTCTCTGGGTTCCCTGAAGAGGTGATCGTTTTCCAGGCCGTCGGACGTCTCCTCGTCGGCCTTATCAGATCCACGCCTTCCTTGTCCTTCGCACTGCCTCGGAACTATGGCACAGACAGGGAACGCCTCCATGGCGATTCCTTTCTCGTCCACGCGGGCGTCGAACACTCCGCCTTTCTTCCTGTAGTGCTCCACGCACCCCTCGTCCTTCACGAGGTTCGGGAGGACGCGTCCTCCACATGCGTCATTTCCCAAGATGACCTGTGCCTCCATCTTGGGCATCGATGCACAGACCCCCACTACTAGGGTTTGGCATCCGTAATCCGAACTCAGGGTTACCCGGTGTAGGGGCATCTGCACTGGGCCTCCCACAGTGGTCACACTCGCCACTCCCACACTGGTATCCCCGTAGTTCTCAGGGAACAGGGCTTCGCTCACTAGGGTAAAGTCTGCCCCAGTGTCTGTCAACATCTTCACTGGGATGGGGTCTGCGTCCCCCATCCTTACGGTTCCTTCACATACAAACGGGTGAATCCTTTTCTCCCCACTAAGTACGGGTCCGTCCCGCACCCATCCGGCCATCTGGTCCTCTGTCTTCACGAAGGCTACATTCCCCCGGTGTTTAGGACGTCTGCATTCGCGAGCGACGTGTCCGGGTAGTCCGCAATTGTAGGAGCGAATCTTCCCCGTTGGTGACCATCCACCGCCGCTCGCCCTTGCCACATTTCCTGAGGCCGACGTCCCGAAGGTCTTTCTCGCACCATCTGTCGACCCCTTCGTCACAGCCACAGCTCCCGAGCTCTCCGTCGGGGACTTCTTCGACGGTTCCACAGCACTCTTCTGTCCTCTACTATCTCCACTTGAAGGGTAGGACTTGGGAGAACTCGGTCCTGTCCTCCATCCGTCCGACCTTCAATTACTTCTCCCATAACTGGGGAATGCGGGCGGTCGGTGCTGTCCCTCTCGACGTGGACGAAAGGCTTCTTCTAGCATGTCTGCTCGATCGGCCGCGGCTCTCAGGTCCTTGATGTCCGCCTCCTTTACTCTCACCCTAATCTCGGGAGAGAGCATGGACATGAACTTTTCCATGACCATCAGCCCCTTGATCTCTTCAGCCGACCTTGCTCCTTCCGACTCCAGCCATTTCAAGAATTTCCTTTCCATGTCCCTCGCCGTCTCCGCATATGATTTTCCTGGCGATCGGGTACATTCTCTAAACCTTTTTCTGTAGCACTCCGGCGTCAGCTTGAACGAATGGAGCACGGCTCGTTTTACTGCATCGTAGTTGGTACATTCCTGGAGATTGAGCATATTGTAAGCTTCACGAGCTTCACCAGTGAGCCTTCCCTGAACTAGCTCCGCCCACTCTGCCCTCGGCCACTTCTTCAACGTAGCGACCCTTTTGAAATGCTCGAAGAAGCCTTCAGCCTCATTAGGCACGAAGACGGGTAAATCCCTCTCTCTCACTCGGCGGTCTTCCTGCTGTTGTGGTGGGGCAGGTGGAACTAGACCTAGCTCAGCTCGCTTCAGCTCAATCTCCTTGTTCGCTTCAACCTCCTGCAGCTTCGTCCTAGCATCTATTTCGCGCTCCTTCAGCTGTGCCTCTCGTTCTTCTCTACGCTGCTGTGCCTCTCGTTTTTCTCTTTGCTGCTGTGCCTCTCGTTCTTCTCTACGCTGCTGTGCTTCTCTCTCTGCTTCCTCGCGCTTCAGCTGTGCTTCTCTTTCTTCTCGTTGCAGCTGTGCTTCTCTTTCTTCTCTGCGCAGCTGTGCCTCTCGCTCTGCTTCCTCGCGCCTCAGCTGTGCTTCCAGCTGCAGCCTCATTATTTCCAGCTTGACACTGCGCCTGCTGCCACTGGATCCCCGGCTGCTGCCGCCGATACTCAAGTTCTCTCCCACACTGGCAGGTGTCTGTGGCCGTTCCTCTCCGAAGGCTTCATCATGTGCCTTGAGCTGTGCCATGATCTCGAGTCTTCTTTCTCTCACTTTGGAAGCTCTCAACTTGATCCCAAAGTGGTCGGCGATCGTTTGCAGCTGTGCCCTAGTGCACTCCTCCAGTACTTGCTCGTCTCTTGTGTCGATAAAACTGGCTACTTTATCATCCTCCATCTTGTGACTGCGAGTGAAAACTGAGGCCTGATATCTAATACCACAATTACAACCTTGATATTGCTCGTGATCCTGGCAAGATCGCCAATGTCGGGGTTCACGATAGTGTGGGTTAAAGCAATGGTAGACTGGATCTCCTCTCGAGGTGGTTGCTCTGACAATAACCCTTACTCACCGTCGTTCTACGGGTCTTCCCTCGATCCTCTAGGCTCCACTGCACGCCCAGGAGAGTACCCCAGTCGGTCTCCCAACCGGCCTCAAGGTCGTAGAGAGGGTGGAGACACAGATCGTTCCCTCAATCTGTGGCCCGCCCCGGCAAAGAACTATCACACAGCCTTCAAGGTCGCCAACTGGTGTTTTTAGGTGTCCAGTAACACAGCAGTGGTGGGGTGTAATTGTGGTAAAAGCAAGCTCAAATAGTGTGGTATCAGGCAAGTAATTATTTCTGTCACTTTCATTTCCTTTTGGCAGTCACAAGATAAATGGAGGGGATGATATCAAACACCAAAAAGTTTTTGTATTTTACTTAAAAAACAACGAGAAACATATATGCATCAAAAAACATATCAGGATCAATGTATAACAGCTGCTCACTCCGCAGCCAATAATCTGGAGCGCACCGATATGGCAACACCCGACAACGCCACTCGTCACCTGTCAAATATCAGCTGATCGGGGCCCTGGCGACCGTGAGAAAGACTAGTACTTGTTTTCTCTTTGGCGCTCCCCGTTTATTTAACTTTTCGCAAAACATTGTATTTAACATTCACATGACATACTTATGATTCCACTGGGTTGCGATACATCACTTCACTGGTCTCGCAATTAATATCTTATTCTCACTGCAAGTGATTTTCCACCGTACCAAAAGATACAATATTCTTAATAATATTTACTGTGAACGCGCTCACTTGGTCACTGTACTGTTCTTTAAATCTATACTTCCTCTTAAAGAGATATCACTGGCAATCACTTCACGTATATGAGATTATTCAGTACACAGGCATATACATTGATAAATCTGGATCAAAACACAGGCATATATATATATATATATATATATATATATATATATATATATATATATATATATATATATATATATATATATATATATATATATATATATAAATCAAGGAGATCAATACACAGGCATTTATATAAAGTCTGGGCTCATAGCCTACCACCAAATCTGGTTTATTACTAATATATATATATATAATCACAGGAAATGAATTATAGTCACAGTAAATTCCTTAATGAATCCTGGTTCTTGCACACACCCACACATAGATATATATGTAAACTGATACTGTGAGTACTCTGGGTAGCCTCACCACACACTGTGCTCTCTGTGACTTAGACTCAGGTGAGACTTGCTCACGACATATAAAATATTCTGACAAGTATATATATATAGCTAACTAAAGGGGAAATGGGAGGGTAACTGTAAACACCTACTTCACCTATCCTAGGATGACAGTTGGGTTGTTGCTCCTGGTCCAGGTTCTCGCCTCGCACACCCTCCAGAAACACAAGCCAACGCCTTAGGATGTTCCCGTCTCGCCGCTTTCTGTACACTGCAGGTCCATGCTCCTCCTCCAGTACGTTGCAGGGTTGGAGTCGGTTTCCTGGCCGTCAACTTTCCTCCCAACTACACACTGCAGGTTGTGTGTATTCGAATCCCTGCAATGATTGGTTGTCTGTGTACCTTGGACAAACAGGAAAATCCTTACAATTGCGTATGTCCCAACATGCTTATAGTATAAGAACTGCCCAAACGTCTAATGCTTTGTATCTACATACGAGTTTGTGTGATCACACTATTAATTGGGATGGGGCGAAAAGCATTGCCAATTGCAATGGCTTTGTGGAACGGAATTTAATTGAGTCTGCGCTAATTAATCAATGTCCAAATCTTCTCAATGTTAGTACTGGTATGTACAAACTTGACCCAGTTTTAAGTTACAACATTACACAACAGTTTAAGAGAAAACTCTTAAATTAAGGCATACAATGTCTCATTACAATTGTATATTCATTTATTGTGTGTTCATGAAGCTTTTCCTTAATCTTTCATCCTTAATTCTCTGACCGCTTAATCCTTTTTGACCTTTTCTGTTTCTGGTAATCCTTTCCTAGGGATGGGCTGGTCAGGTCTAGGTGTTGACCTGTATCTTCTCTCTCTTGTCCTCAGTCGGTCATGTGTTGACAACGGCCTTAATAAGCCGAAACGTTCACCCCCTTTCTCCAATTCTTTGTGGTTTTTCCGCATATATATATATATATATATATATATATATATATATATATATATATATATATGCAAACAAGCCTGAATGGTCCCCAAGTACAGTGGTACAGTGATATATATATATATAATATATATATATATATATATATATATATATATATATATATATATATATATATATATATATATATATATATATATGTCGTACCTAGTAGCCAGAACGCACTTCTCAGCCTACTATGCAAGGCCCGATTTGCCTAATAAGCCAACTTTTCATGAATTAATGTTTTTTTTTCGATTACCTAACCTACCTAACCTAACCTAACTTTTTCGGCTACCTAACCTAACCTAACCTATAAAGATAGGTTAGGTTAGGTTAGGTAGGGTTGGTTAGGTTCGGTCATATATCTACGTTAATTTTAACTCCAATAAAATAAAATTGACCTCATACATAACGAAATGGGTAACTTTATCATTTCATAAGAAAAAAATTAGAGAACATATATTAATTCAGGAAAACTTGGCTTATTAGGCAAATCGGGCCTTGCATAGTAGGCTGAGAAGTGCGTTCTGGCTACTAGGTACGACATATATATATATATATATATATATATATATATATTATATATATAATATATATATATATATATATATATTATATATATATATATATATATATATATATATATATATATATATATATATATATTATAATATATATATATATATATATATATATATATATATATATATATATATATATATATATATATATATATATATATATATATATATATATATATATATTTATATTTATTTGTATTGTGTTCCGTTTTGACATTTGATATCAAAATATCAAAAAAAGGTACCAGAGAGCCAAGTATGAATATGTCATGTTGAGAAGAGAGGCTGAAGGCCAATACGAAAATGCCATCGCAAGCAAGGCAAGGACTCAACCTAAATTGCTGCACAGCCACATCAGGAGATAAACAACAGCAAAGGAACAGGTAATGAAATTGAGTATAGGGGCAGACAAATTCAGTACAAACGACAAGGAAGTGTGCAAGGAACTGAATAAGAAGTTCCAGGAGGTCTTCACATTAGAGCAAGGGAAGTTCCAGAGATAAGAGAGAGAATAGTTAACCTGGAACAACTAGAAGAGTTTGAGAATACCAGTGGGGATGTAAGGAAGCTCTTGCTAGATTTGGACGTGACAAAGGCTATTGGCCCAGATGGAATCTCCCCATGGATACTAAAGGAAGGAGCAGAAGCACTGTGCCTGCCACTCTCCATAGTGCATATCAATTCACCAGTAACAGGGAATTGCCAAACATTTGGAAGACTGCTAATGTAGTCCTGATATACAAAAAGGAGGATACAGGAAGCACTGAACCTCAGGCGAGTGTCGCTAACTTGCATACCATGCAAGCTGATAGAGAAGATTGTGCGAAAAAAAGCTTATGGAACATCTGGAGCAAAAGAACTTTGAAACACAGCATCAACATGGGTTCAGGAATGGCAAGTCCTGCCTCACAGGATTAATTGAATTTTATGACCAGGCAACAAAAATCAAGCAAGAAAGAGAGGGGTGGGCAGACTACATATTTTTGGATTGCCAGAAAGACTTTGACACAGTTCCGCACTAGAGGCTAGTGAAAAAGCTGGAGATGCAGGCAGGAGTGAAAGGGAAGGTAATCCATTGGATACGGGAGTACCTAAGCAACAGAAGAGAGCGAGTCACTGTGAAAGGCGATTGATCCCCAAAAGAGGCAGATACATAGGGGCAGTGTTTCATTCACCCTGGTTCCCCTGATCACCTAGCAGTAAATAGGTTCCTTGGAGTTAGAAAACTGCTACGGGCTGCATCCTAGGGAAGTGTTTTTACCTAGTTGTATTAACCTAGTTTTGCTTGCGGGGATTGAGCTCTGCTCTTTCGGCCCCGCCTCTGAACTGTCAATCAATCAACTGGTACTAACTACTATTTTAATTTTCTTTATTTTTTCACACACACACACACCCAGGAGGCAACCCGTAACAGCTGTCTAACTCCCAGGTACCTATTTACTGTTAGGTAACAGGCGCATCAGGGTGAAAGAAACTCTGCCTATTTGTCTCTGCCGTCGCCGGGAATCGAACCCGGGCCATAGGATTACGAGTGCCGAGCGCTGTCCACTCAGCTACCAGACCCCATATGTATGTGTGTGTGTGTGTATGTGTGTGCATGTGTAAAAAATATATGTAGTAAACAAGAAATGTGGGTTCCAAGAGCTAATAGTTGTTGATATGCTTAATACGTTAATACTGATTGTACTCACAAGTAGTAGACCGTATGATTCCCCACCAGTGGTGGACAGTATGATTCCTCACCAGCGATGTGATGACTAATTGCAGATACAATTAGTCAACACACAAACACACACGTGTGTGTGTTTTCATCACTTTGGAATGAATAAGTAGATGAAAAAATTGCTCCCTCCTCCAAAGTTGTTCCCACCAGAGCAACCAGGGGATGTAATACACCCATTTCCTCTATATAATGTTACTTCTATACATCTCCAGGTGGAGGTACTCCGGGGGAAATTGGTCGCGTACTTCTTCCATGGGTTTAGTGTGTTGCTGCTGGATATTCTCCTCCTGGCTACCACCTCCTCCTACGGGGTTCTGAAGGGCATCATGGTAACCGGAGGTACCCTCATCTTCACTCCGCTCAGCTTCTTCCTCCTCTGGCAGATCAATCGTGTGGGGCAAAAGTTTGTTGATGAGGTGAGTCATTAGTTAATTTGCAATTGGTTTACCTCAGCCGTAATTGGTATTTCTGGTAGTTTAGTTACAGCCAGCCTAATTATCCTAGTAATTTGTCCCAGTCAAGAGGTTCTGTCGCTGTAGTCCCATCACAGGAGTCCCATTCCAAGGAACCCATCCCAGCAATCCCATCCAGTTGTCCCTTTCCAGCAATCTGATCCCAGCATTCCCATTCCACTGGCCCAATCCAAGTTGTCTCATCCCAGTTGTTCCGTTCCTGCAGTCCTATCCTATTGGCCCCATCCCGCAGTTCCATCCCAGTGACTCCATCCACGCATGCTAGCGCTTCTAGCTTCGTATTTCAAACATTAAAAGTATTTGAAATCTTGGCCATAAGCTATCCTGGCCGGCGATCATCCTATCTGGCCACTATCCTGGCCGGCGACCATCCTAGCTAGCCACCATCCAGGCCGGCGACCATCCTATCCGGCCATCATCTTAGCTAACGACCATCCAACTACACTTCCATCACAACTATTCCTTCCCCCTCCCCCTTTTTCCCACCAAAACAAAAACAAATATATACAAAAAGATAGAAGGGAAATATACAATTCACATCTACCTAATAAATGCGAAAACCCCATGCCTAGCTACTGGATTAAAATTAAATTATTGTATTGGAGATCAATAATATCAGCAATTACATGCAAAGGTAATTTTGTCTTACAGGTAAATGTAGTTGTGACAATGTTGAAGGAGCTGAGTTGCCGGATGACTGACAACGAACTGAAGACGAGGGTAAGATATACGTGTTGTAGACATTTGTTTAATACGTTAATACGGATGATCCTCACCATTGGTGAACCGTATGATGAAATAAGTGAAATATCTATGAGTAAATGATGAGGACATTTAATGAGATCGAACCCACGTCTCTGGATAATATTTATCTTCGTTGAAAAATATTTTGATATAAAGCAAAATTCCTCTATTATAAATCGGTTCTTTATGAACGCAATTTAATATGCACGAAATGTGGAAAAATCTTAGTCTGAAGCAAAGCACGTGCCTTTATTTACCAACAGGTGCATCAGCTGGTGTCCCTACTGATACCACTACAGGTGTTTGACATGTGTGGCTGGTACACCCTTGGCTCCACCTCCTTCCTGGCGGTGAGTACCTCCTGGCGGTGAGTACCTTCTGACCTTCTGACTGTTAGTACTTTCTGGTGATGAGTACTTGCTCTGGTGAGTACCTTCCATTACATCAATATCAGTTTACTCTAATACTGAACAAAGTGACGATTTAGACAAATTATTATACTTAAAGCATTCAGTGTCACATAACGAATGAAATCCCCTTCTATGACACAATATCTGAAGTGATTATGGGGGAACCCAGAACGATGGTTCGATCCTATCATCCTGCTCGAAAGATTTTCTATCGGCTTTATATATACAATTGGAGCTCTTTTGTTTTTAATAACATGGATTAAATTCGAAAAGGTTAAAAAATGAATAAAATTCGCAGAGGTTAATAACATTGAAAAATTCGCAGAGAACCCAAAAGAACCCAAGCAGACCATCGTGTCTGTTGGGTTCTGGTGTTTGAAGATAAAATTTTCTTAGCAACGTGACTATGTTTTTTTATTTCAATCAGTATAAAAATAAAATGAAATTTAATCTCATCCCAAAACCGGTTTGAGATGGCAAACGGAATTTATGATGCAGGGAGATTGTGTTACACTTAGACAGTTTCTGAAGACCGCCTTAAAGCTGGGATATGAGGACCACCTTACAGCAGAGTTATGGGGAACGCCGTAGAGCAGGGATGTGAGGACCGTTTGAAAGCAGGGATATGAGGACAGAGAGAAGGGTAACTCTCTATCGGGAAGCGACCTGCAAGATGATCTACTCTGTCTCAAAAATTGCGCCTAAGACATAGGTACATTTACAAACGATCATTCCAGAGGGATGAAAGCGGTATGATCGATTAATTGACTGAATTCGGTAGTTTCATTAATACACTTCTAGTTTATATATATAATTCCCATCACAATGAATTTCCAGCAAATTGTATATGAATTAGTAACAAAAGTTTTAGTAGTGGAACTAGTAGTAGATGTTGTTGTAACTGTAGAAGACGCAGTACCTGTAGTGGTAGATTTTGCTAAAGCTGGTATTAATAAGAATATTATTTCAGATAAACTATTTTGTCCTCAGTCTGTGAGCATGGTGGTGACCTACCTGGTGATCCTGTTGCAAGTGGGTGACCTGCCTGGTAGTTCTGCTGCAGGTGGGTCACCCACCTAGTGATGCTGCTGCAGGTGGATGACCAGTCCGATGATTCTACTGTAGGTTGGTGACCTATCACAATGATGCTGCGGCAGGTGGGTGAACTACCTGGTGATGCTGCTGCAGGTGGGTGACCTACCATGCTGCTGCAGGTGGGTGACCTACCTGGTGATGCTGCTGCAGGTGGGTGACCTACCTGGTGATGCTGCTGCAGGTGGGTGACCTACCTGGTGATGCTGCTGCACGTGGATGACCCACCTGGTGATGCTGCTGCAGGTGGGTGACCCACCTGGTATGGGTGCCTGCAGAATGGTACCAGGCGGTCACCTAACATCATCAAAGTACCATTAGTTGACACCGGGAGGACACCTGCCATTGACAAGGTCCCCGTTCTTGGCATCAAAGGTTCACCACCTCTTAAAAAATAGTTATAAAGGTGAAAAGGAACAATGTAACTGTTAACAGCCTTTAGCAACAGTTGTGGACACCCAAAACCCAAACTGGCTTAGAGGCAATAATATATCCAAGTTTATGTTTAAACTTGGATATATATAAAACATAAACTTTATGTTTCTCTCTCTTGTTTATGTTTTGATAAACAACAATTATTACAATGTAATTGTTTGCAAACATAACGAGTTGATACAACATAAAATGTAAAGTGCTGATACAATATGCAATGCAAAGTGCTGATACAACATACATGTAAAGTGCTGATACAACATACAATGTAAAGTGCTGATATAACATACAATGTAAAGAGCTGATACAACTTACAATATAAGCGGTTTATACCAAAAACAATGTAAATTTTCCATACAAAATGCAATATACATTAATATAGTAAGTAATAT
>WNGS01006911.1:16721-29782 GCA_020271785.1 Procambarus virginalis
TGCTGGACAATGGTGCGGCGTGCTGGACAATGGTGAGGGGTGCTGGTAGTTGTAGTTTAGTTCATTTATTATGCACCCCATACCCATCTTGTGGGCGGTAGTGGAAAGGGTTACAGAGGCACATAATGGGCTCAGGGGACTGAACCCCACAATTCATTTAGCTAAGCAAGTTACAATTGATGAGCTAGTTACAAAATTCAATATAAGTCGTCACATCAACAATGGGTTCGAGATCGACCTCAAGTACAGTTTCTAAATTAAGCAACTGACATATGTGGAGAGCTAGTGTCACAATTGATATGTTTGTCCTGCACACCGCCCCCCATCCAGTGGGCAGCGGTGGATAGGTTACAATCACTCAGTTACTACCTACAGTTAGCAAACTGGGGATATTTGGCTAAAATTTCTGGTAGCAGATCATTTTGAATGAAATATTTACACATCGCTGGAACATTGGTTATAGAATTGTCTCTAAATTCACGTATCTTTTCGCACTCCATCACATAGTGACGGAGGGTGTGCGATAATTTGTTGACACAGTTTACATTTGGTCAGGTCTACATCGGCAGATAATGAGAATTCCCAGAGATACTTGTAACGAGTCTAAGCCGAGCAGCAGTAACATCTAGAAGTCTGCTGATTTTATTGGATGATCCATAGATGTGTGGCTCTTGCATGATAGTATGATGATAGATGGAATTACTGGTGTCAATTTCACTTTGCCTCAGATCTACAAGATCTTGTTGAAGTTCTCGGTGTACTGCTGCTCTCAGATTGCTCATTGACAATCCAAGGTTACACTCAACGGCTCCTTTAAAGGCAGATTCTTTGGCTAACTTATCAGCTCTATCATGCATTCGGAGGCCAACATGAGATGGAGACCACATGAAATGGACTCTGTTACCATCCTTAATAATTTTGTTGTATTTGTGTCTAGCTTCGGACACGAGCATGTTACAGTTATGTCTTAAAGAGTTGAGAGCATTAAGGGATGATAAGGAGTCACTTACAATTAATGTATCAAGTTTGGAGACTTGTACACATTTCAGTGCAAGGATCAAGGCAAATAGTTCGGTCTGAAGGGTAGAGGCCCAGTTGTTTATACGGACCCCACTCAAAGTACAAGCCATCGCCCATTGTCAGAACAACTGCACTTCCAGCTGCACCCGTGGTGCGGTGTAGGGAACCATCAGTGTATATGATTTGAGAGAGAGAATGCTCTGTGGACAGAGCATCAATATGGCTTAAGGCGTTGAGCTTTGCCTCAAGACGAAGCTTGGGCTGATCTCTAATTTGCTTCTTGGGTGGAAAGGGAGGGATTAAAACTGGAAAGGGTGTAACCTCCCACGGTGCAGGAAAGTGCCGTTGTTGTTTCTCTTGGTACAAATCATGAACCCATACATTCTGAGTTGAGTTCCAGTTTTTGTTATCCATTTGGAACAATGCTGATCTTCAATAAAGAAATTCTGGAGGGCTTCTGTGCAAGGTAAGGATGAGTTAGCCTAAGCATTTTTATACCAATTTGACAGTTAATTTCAGTAACACGATCAACAACGCTCGGAATATTAAGTTCCTTTCTCATATTAAGTATCTTTGTGGTACGAGGGCACCCAAGGATTATCCTCAAGGCTTCGTTCTGCAATTTTTCAAGCCCTCCAAGCTTTCTTTCAGGCACCAAAACAAGCAGAGGTGCAGCATAATCCACTAAAGATCTGATGTATGCAAGGTACATCATTTTGACAATTCTGACATTGGCACCATAGCCTGAGTGATAACCTGCAACAGCCTTGAGAGCTCGGAGCCTCTCTTATACTGACGACAGAGTCTGAATACAACAGGACCATACAGTGGCACCTCAAGGCCAAGGATTGAATCTGTTTACATAGTCAAGCTGGGAGCCATCAGACAGTTGCATCTTGCGAACAGCTCCTCCCTGCCTGGGTGGGCGCCGATTGTGTATCTTTGTTTTCTCTGCTGAGATAATTAAACCTAGGTCCTGACATGAGTCTAATACAGAGTTAAGAGTGTTCTGTGTGTTAGCATACCCAGTGGTGTGTATCATTATATCATCAGCATAGCTAATGATGTGGACGTTGGGTTTGCTCGGTACAGTTTAACAGCGTGTTTATTAAGATATTAAATAAGGTAGGACTGAGGACACCACCCTGCGGGGTACCTAGTTCAAAGTCTCTTGTTACACTCCTATGCCCCTGGAAAAATACAGATGACTTCCTGTTGGATAAGTAACCCCTGATCCAACAAAGAAGCCGACCACCAATATTCATTCTTGCAAGCTCACTCAAGATAACATGTCTATTTGCAATATCAAAGGCAGACTTGAGATCTAGGAAGGTGGTATATGACTTTTCAGTGTGCAGGGTAAGAAAGGTGGTGATGCAATGATGCACACTCCTTCCATGCATGAAGCCATATATCTGGGGGATAGCATGGTTCTTATTCTATGGAGGAGACGGTTTAGGACCATTCTCTCGAATGTTTTGCAAATGCAGCTAGTAAGGGAAATTGGGCGGAAAGCATTCTCTTGATTTGGCTTGGGAATTGGAATGATTATACTGTTGGTCCAAGAGATAGGAAGTTCCCCAGTAACATAGCTCATATTATACAGCTCAAGCAGGGGATTCCCTGGTACTAAAGGGAGCAGACGCAATATGTCATAAGTGATACCATCTTCACCGGGGGATGTGGCTTTGCCTTTGTTTAGGGCCGCGAGTAATTCAAACTCAGTAAATGGCACGTTGCATTCATCTTCCTTGTGGAGCATGAAGTCAACGAGCCTTTCTCGATCTCCGTAACGAGCATTTAATCTGAACTGTATGTCTGGGGGAAGATTATTGAAGCTAGAGGTGGTTGCCCAAGCATCGACTAACTCGTTTGCTCTGTGTAGAGGGTGAGGGTGTGCTACTTGGCCCATCTTATCGCCTTTAATTCTTTTAATATCCTTCCATGCCTGACTGAGGTAGGAGGGGGGGGGGGTGAGAGTTGAGACTGTTAACAAAAGTTTCCCGGTTATCTTGCCTGAGCTCTGTCATGCGCTCCCTCGCCTTGGCTAGGGCTTTCTGAAAGAGCTTGACCATTGCTGGCGTACGGGTTTCCCTATATGCGAGCCCAACTCGTCTGGCAGTGCGTTTCAAAGTATTTGAGCGACCAGACCTTAAATAGGCAGCACCAGCCTGGAACCCCAACCTTCTCAAGTAATGGAGCACAGAGTTATGACGGCAGATTAAGAGGAGTGAAGCTAACGACCCTAGAAGAACCAACGATGGTATAATCACAGTGTATAAGCTGCCGAGATAAGGTAGTAGTAGCAGGCATCCATCAGTCTCAGGAGACTATGGAGTTGCGCTCTGGTTGTCGGTCTGGAGTGGCCTCTCCAGGACGCAAAGCCAGGGTAGGTTAATACAGGGGAGAAGCTGTCACCCATGCAGCAGGTCCCCCTTCTGAGCACAAGTAAACTTTTCCAGATGAGAGAGAGCAAAGGGGAGGGACACAAGTGCAACTAAAAAGGCAAACGAGTCGGACAACACGAACAAATACCCGTATTCACTATCCACTTTGACTAGTCAGTACAGTTACGGCCTCGCTTCTTGCAAGGCTTTAGTTCGAGCCCCGATGGTCCAAGTGGGTCGGAACCGTTCATTCCGTCCTGGGTGGCGCTTGAAACAAACATCGTTGACTACCTCGACTCACAATTCCACAAGTACATTAGAGGCAGCACATTAGAACGTCGGCCAGAAGCACATACACAGGTTCACTAGGAGGAGGCGGGCCCCGGGAGCTAGACCTTGCTGCAAGTACACACAGGTCAGCACGGGTACACATACAGGCACACACACAGTACAGCACGGGTACACACACACAGTACAGCACGGGTACACACACACAGTACAGCACGGGTACACACACAGTACAGCACGGGTACACACACACAGTACAGCACGGGTACACACACACACACAGTACAGCACGGGTACACACACAGTACAGCACGCGTACACACACAGTACAGCACGGGTACACACACAGTACAGCACGTGTACACACACAGTACAGCACGGGTACACACACAGTACAGCACGGGTACACACACAGTACAGCACGGGTACACACACAGTACAGCACGTGTACACACACAGTACAGCACGGGTACACACACACACAGTACAGCACGGGTACACACAGTACAGCACGCGTACACACACAGTACAGCACGGGTACACACACAGTACAGCACGTGTACACACACAGTACAGCACGTGTACACACACAGTACAGCACGGGTACACACACAGTACAGCACGGGTACACACAGTACAGCACGGGTACACACACAGTACAGCACGGGTACACACACAGTACAGCACGGGTACACACAGTACAGCACGGGTACACACACAGTACAGCACGGGTACACACACAGTAAAGCACGCGTACACACACAGTACAGCACGCGTACACACACAGTACAGCACGGGTACACACACAGTACAGCACGCGTACACACACAGTACAGCACGCGTACACACACAGTACAGCACGCGTACACACACACACAGTACAGCACGCGTACACACACACAGTAAAGCACGCGTACACACACAGTACAGCACGGGTACACACACACAGTAAAGCACGCGTATACACACAGTACAGCACGCGTACACACACACAGTACAGCACGCGCCAAAGCTCAATCCCCGCAAGCACAAATAGGTGAGTAAGTACACAAACCCCACTATACCTTCAGAGACAAAACCCTACCTAATCCAGACCAATAATAAACCACTAAGACCTGCATGAAGCACAGAAGGGAAGGAAAAATAAACCGCATATTCCTCAAATAGTTAACAAGTATTTGAAACTATTCCCCACAAGATGGGAGCCACAACAGCCTGAAGTAACCAGGAGAATACTAAACAGGATATGAGAATACTTGGCAGGCATAAAGTATTAGATTAAGTCACAGGATCCCGGGTCTCATATATATATATAGAAGCCGCCCAGGGTAACACAAGCCTTCATCTTAATGGTTGCAGACACGCACCTAACGCGAGTGTGGGCACGTGATTGTGAAACACTTCACGCTTTGCGCGTTTAGACGCACGTGCGTAAACATGACGACGCACGTGCGTAAACATGACGACGCACACGCGTCTAAGCGTGTCTAAACTTGAAGACGCACATATCAACATAAGAACGGCCTTTAGAAACTTGTGTAAGGAATCTTTCAGAACGTTATATGCCACATATGTCAGACCAATCCTGGAGTATGCGGCTCCAGCATGGAATCCATATCTAGACAAGCATAAGACTAAGCTGAAAAAGGTTCATAGGTTTGCCACCAGACTAGTACTCGGATTGCGGGGTATGAGCTACGAGGAGAGACTACGGGAATTAAACCTCACGTCACTGGGAGACAGAACAGTTAGGGGTACATGATCACCACATACAAGATTCTCAGAGGAATTAATAGAGTGCCCAAATGAGCCATAGAGATATTAGAAAGAATTTTTCAGTGTCTGAGCGGTTAACAAATGGAATGCATTAGGGAGTGATGTGGTGGAGGCTGACTCCATACACAGTTTCAAGTGTAGATATGATAGAGTCCAATAGGCTCAGGAACCTGTACACCTGTTGATTGACGGTTGAGAGGCGGGACCAAAGAGCCAAAGCTCAACCCCCGCAAACACAACTAGGTGAGTACAGGGCCCAGGGGGCCTCACGGCTGAGTGGATAGCGCCTGGGGGACGAAGTCCTAATGACCCGGGTTCGATTCCCGGCGGAGACGGAAACAAATGGGCAGAGTTTCTTTTACCCTGATGCATCTGTTCACCTAGCAGCAAAGAGGTACCTGGGAATTAGACAGCTGCTACGGCTGCTTCCTGTTGTGTGTGTGTGTGTGTGTGTGTGTGTGTGTGTGTGTGTGTGTGTGTGTGTGTGTGTGTGTGTGTGTGTGTGTGTGTGTGTTTTAGCGATAAATATGTGTAGAAAATATAAGAGGAAAAATACATGGGATGGAAAGGCGGGGCCCAAGAGCTAATAACTCGATTCTGCAGATACAAATAATAGTCAATACACACACACGTGCCTACATAACCCGCCATATAAGCATCAACTTACAGTGTGTCACCTCACTGAGTTTGTGTTATATGTGTCAAGTAAATTGCCTCACAGAGTATATATTTCCTGGTGTGAAGCATTATCCTGCTCCTCTCTCTCTCTCTCTCTGCCCACCTCCGTTCACTTTCCACAAATTAGCAGCGAGATTTAGCATTTTCATGACAACGCAATTCACGGACAATTAAATCCCAATTGTTCTAAAGCACTGTTAAATAATTCGAACCCCCGTAAGACGCTCCATTGAGACGCAGTGACCAGTGAGCCGTGTTCCCACCCGGCGGGATGACAAGCAGTGTGTTTACAGCCACAAATATACGCAGAGTTCAGGCGGCCATCACCAGCCGGACCCCGGCATGGAACACTTACACGCTCGGGAGCCGGTCGGCCGAGCGGACAGCACGCTGGACTTGTGATCCTGTGGTCCTGGGTTCGATCCCGGGCCCCGGCGAGAAATAATGGGCAGAGTTTCTTTCACCCTATGCCCCTGTTACCTAGCAGTAAAATAGGTACCTGGGTGTTAGTCAGCTGTCACGGGCTGCTTCCTGAGGGTGGAGGCCTGGTCGAGGACCGGGCCGCGGGGACACTAAAAGCCCCGAAATCATCTCAAGATAACCTCCCAGAGGCTGACACTGGTCACCTTGAGCAGATGAGTCTCTGTGTTTACAACCTTCCTCACGCCCTACCCCCCCCCCCCGCCCCATGGTTGTGACGGGGGGGGGGGGGGGGTTGCTCGCCGCCGACGTCTCCCCTCACAACATAATGCTTCTCGTGTTGTAAACATGTCCCAAATTACTGCTGACTTTACACATGCCAACCACTTTGGAAACGACGACGACGACGATGGCGGCTGTGGGGGCAGGTGTGCAGGGCAGGTGTGCAGGGCAGGTGTGCAGGGCAGGTGTGTGGGGCAGGTACTTACCTATCAGTGATCACCAGTCTTGTTGTAACTGTTACGTTATAAGTGAACTATTTTCACGTTCAACGTCTGTGTCAATTGTGGCCTCAAATGTGTGGCTGGAGGTGGCTTCCACAACTTCTGCCTCCCACAACGGGGCCTACAACGCCAGTAACCCTTCTGCAGTTACCTTTATTCTTATGTTCTTATGTTCTTAAAACAAAACATGTATATATTGCAGAAACTTTATTGCCCATATATAAGTGATAAGGCCCTCATCTGGTCCTCACTCATCAATACAACATAATAGACAAAGATAATGGAGTTTGAAATCTGTAAATAAATTGGCCAAAAAATAAATAACAGTGACAACTTTTGCCGCCTCTGGCTGATTAACATGTTGACTTATTACTTCTAACTTGACATCTTAGTGCCGGATGTGTAGTCTCCAAGATGTACAAGTCACAACATCTTAGTGACGGATGTGTAGTCTCCAAGATGTACAAGTGACAACATCTTAGTGCCGGATGTGTAGTCTTCTCCAAGATGTACAAGTCACAACATCTTAGTGGCGGATGTGTAGTCTCCAAGATGTACAAGTCACAACATCTTAGTGACGGATGTGTAGTCTCCAAGATGTACAAGTCACAACATCTTAGTGCTGGATGTGTAGTCTCCAAGATGTACAAGTCACAACATCTTAGTGGCGGATGTGTAGTCTCCAAGATGTACAAGTCACAACATCTTATTGGCGGATGTGTAGTCTCCAAGATGTACAAGTCACAACATCTTAGTGCTGGATGTGTAGTCTCCAAGATGTACAAGTCACAACATCTTAGTGGCGGATGTGTAGTCTCCAAGATGTACAAGTCACAACATCTTATTGGCGGATGTGTAGTCTCCAAGATGTACAAGTCACAACATCTTAGTGCGGATGTGTAGTCTCCAAGATGTACAAGTCACAACATCTTATTGGCGGATGTGTAGTCTCCAAGATGTACAAGTGACAACATCTTAGTGCTGGATGTGTAGTCTCCAAGATGTACAAGTCACAACATCTTAGTGCCGGATATGTAGTCTCCAAGATGTACAAGTCACAACATCTTAGTGCCGGATATGTAGTCTCCAAGATGTACAAGTCACAACAAAATTCGCATAGAAACAAAGGAGAGAACAAAGAAGAAACCGCCCCCCCCCTCCCAAAAAAAAGGTTGTCAGCTTTTTGTACAAAGAGACATAAGAAATATTGAAACTGGGCAATGTAAATGAACAAATCCACAAGGGCCGTGACGAGGGTTCGAACCTACGTCCGAGAGGATTCCAGACGCCGCCTTAATCGACTGAGCTACGACATGGTCAAAGAATAGCATGCGGGGGGGGGGGGATGCGTAAAATCCAGGTCAGTGTCTCGGAGATGCTGCAGGATCCGTTGGTAAATCTGGATCATTTCCCAGTTGCGATTCTTTTTACCATGTCGTAGCTCAGTCGATTAAGGCAGCGTCTGGGATCCTCTCGGACGTAGGTTCGAACCTTCGTCACGGCCCTTTGTGATCACGACGCTCATGCCATATACCGGGAGATTTGTATAAAAATTTAACACTATTTTTCATGCTTAGAACATGACTCCTCGTGCACCGGCCCCTTCACCTCACAGCTCAGCCCTCCCGGCTCTCACACATCTTGCTAACATTTGTATATTTTCAATTTTGGTTTTATTCTTCACGCGGTGCGGGTTCCAGGCCGGTGTTGCATATTTCAGTGTTGGTTTAACAAAGGTTGTGTGAGATTGCCTTTAAAGAGTCCTGGTTTGGGTTTCTAAACGGCGTTGTGGTTGTTGGCGTCACACATGCTGCTGATGTTACCCTGTTGAGGTGTGACTCTGGAGAGGACCCTACCTGCGACATTCCATAGCCGCAGCCTCACTCACTCACTCATGACATTTAAATAGGTGGTAGTTGTGGTGGTGGTGGTTGTGGTGGTGGTGGTGGTGGTGATGGTGGATGTGGTGGTGGTGGATGTGGTGGTGGTGGATGTGGTGGTGGTGGTTGTGGTGGTGGTGATGGTGGTGGTGATGGTAGTGATGGTGGTGGTGATGGTAGTGATGGTGGTGGTGATGGTAGTGATGGTGGTGGTGATGGTGGTGGTGATGGTGGTAGTGGTGGTAGTGATGGTGGTAGTGGTGGTGGTGATGGTAGTGATGGTGGTGGTGATGGTGGTGGTGATGGTAGTGATGGTGGTACTGATGGTGGTGGTGATGGTGGTAGTGGTGGTGGTGATGGTGGTGTTGACGGTGGTGGTGGTGGTGGTGATGGTGGTGTTGACGGTGGTGGTGGTGGTGGTGATGGTGGTAGTGGTGGTGGTGGTGGTGGTGGTGATGGTGGTAGTGATGGTAGTGGTGGTGATGGTAGTGGTGGTGATGGTAGTGGTGGTGATGGTGGTGGTGATGGTGGTGGTGATGGTGGTGGTGGTGATGGTGGTGGTGGTGGTGGTGGTGGTGGTAGTGATGGTAGTGGTAGTGATGGTGGTGGTGGTGGTGGTGGTGATGGTGGTGGTGGTGGTGGTGGTGGTGGTGGTGGTAGTGGTGGTGATGGTAGTGGTGGTGATGGTAGTGGTGGTGGTGGTGATGGTGGTGATGGTGGTGATGGTGGTGGTGGTAGTGGTAGTGATGGTAGTGGTGGTAGTGGTGGTAGTAGTGGTGGTGGTGGTGGTGGTAGTGGTGGTGGTGGTAGTGATGGTGGTGGTAGTGATGGTAGTGGTGGTGGTGGTAGTGGTGGTGGTGGTAGTGGTGGTGGTGGTAGTGGTGGTAGTGATGGTAGTGGTGGTAGTGGTGGTGGTGGTGGTGGTGGTGGTGGTGATGGTGGTGGTGATGGTAGTGATGGTGGTGGTGATGGTAGTGATGGTGGTGGTGGTGGTAGTGGTGGTAGTAGTGGTAGTGGTGGTGGTGGTGGTGGTGGTGGTAGTAGTGGTAGTGGTGGTGGTGGTGGTGGTAGTGGTGGTGGTGGTAGTGGTGGTAGTGATGGTAGTGGTGGTGGTAGTGATCATACACAACAACTACTCAGGGAGACACAAGTGGTAACTAAGCATCAACAAGAGGTAGAGGAGATACTCTGAGATCTTCCCACTAGCCGCCGCCAGCCTCCCGTCCTGCCAGTGATCAACACATCTCTATATATACATCCCCTCCGAGATGAAGCACCATGATGCTGCCTCTCTGCCTCGCTAACACGCTCAATATTACCTCTCCTCTCTCCTCCCCTCTCAACTCTCAAGAAATAACAAGCAATTCAATCACTAAATGATTGATTCAGCTGTAACACCAATAGGTGTTTGGTTTAGTTTTATTTTATATACACATAGTTCATGAGTCACAGACAAGGATTTTGACAGGCGTCAACTTGTCCGGCCGGGATCTCACCCCTCTAAGTGTTAATTGACAACCAAGTGACCTGAGGTCAGCCAGGCGAATCTCACCTGGCTCTCGCTAATCTTATAATCGTAGCCTGGTAGCCTTCAAACATGCCGACGTTTAAGGAGTGGCTTGGTAGAGTGCCGGAGGCTATCTAACTTGTGGGCGGAGTTAGCTACCAGGTTTCCCAATATATACTCGGGGCGCTATCGAATAAGAGAAGGACAGCCGAAGCAGAGCAAAAGACAAGAACAGCCAGCGGAGGAGAGCTAAGGACAGCCTAGCCCGAGGCTGTCAGCCGGCGGGCGGGACAGTCTCTGTCAACTACAGACCACCCCCCCCTCTCTCTATCCAACGGAGACTCAGACACTTGGTGAGTTGAACATTAAGGTGACTTGGTCGTGTTTACTAAACAGGTGTTGTGTGACGAGCAGAGGCAGTCGAGTTGTAGGGTTCTCGAATTCTTGGATGATGACTCACTTCGAAAATGAATCTTTGACATCAAATTGGAGGACTTAAATTATGATACTTACCATATGAAATATAGTTGAATTTATACTTTGAACTGGTCTTTAACTTTGTTCCCTAGAGTTTTGAATGAGTACATGATACAGAGGGAGCATACCTCTTGATAATATCTTTGAATATATTATGTTGATACAGACAAGTTCCATTCCTTGTCTTGTATGTAAATGATCTAGAATGGATGGTGGCAGCATCTTCTATTTCTCACTTCTTTTCTAATTTCCAGCAAGCTTCCTCTTCTACTATCTACTCTTCTACTCTACTCCTCTACTTCTACTATCTACTTTCCTACTTCTACTATCTACCCTTCTACCTCTTCTACTTCTCCTACTCACTTACTCACTTCCTACTTACTCATGATTCCATTATTCCCGACCCCCCCCCCTGTTACACAGCACACGACAAGGACTCGGGAAGTGTCAAGTCTGCCACTGCCACACAGGAGAGTGTCAAGACTGCCACTGCCACACAGGACAGTGTCAAGACTGCCACTGTCACACAGGACAGTGTCAAGACTGTCACTGCCACACAGGACAGTGTAAAGACTGCCACTGTCACACAGGACAGTGTCAAAACCCACTGTCACACAGGACAGTGTCAAGACTGCCACTGCCACACAGGGCAGTGTCAAGACTGCCACTGCCACACAGGACAGTGTCAAGACTGCCACTGCCACACAGGACAGTGTCAAGACTGCCACTGCCACACAGGACAGTGTCAAGACTGCCACTGCCACACAGGACAGTGTCAAGACTGCCACTGCCACACAGGACAGTGTCAAGACTGCCACTTCCACACAGGACAGTGTCAAGACTGCCACTGCCACACAGGACAGTGTCAAGACTGCCACTGCCACACAGGACAGTGTCAAGACTGCCACTGCCACACAGGTCAGTGTCAAGACTGCCACTGCCACACAGGACAGTGTCAAGACCGCCACTGCCACAGAGGACAGTGTCAAGACTGTCACTGCCACACAGGTCAGTGTCAAGACTGCCACTGCCACAGAGGACAGTGTCAAGACTGCCACTGCCACAGAGGACAGTGTCAAGACTGCCACTGCCACAGAGGACAGTGTCAAGGCCGCCACTCCCACACAGGACAGTGTCAAGGCCGCCACTGCCACACAGGACAGTGTCAAGACTGCCACTGCCACAGAGGACAGTGTCAAGACCACCACTGCCACAGAGGACAGTGTCAAGGCCGCCACTGCCACACAGGACAGTGTCAAGGCCGCCACTGCCACACAGAACAGTGTCAAGGCCGCCACTGCCACACAGGACAGTGTCAAGACCGCCACTGCCACACAGGACAGTGTCAAGACTGCCACTGCCACAGAGGACAGTGTCAAGACCACCACTGCCACAGAGGACAGTGTCAAGACTGCCACTGCCACAGATGACAGTGTCAAGACTGCCACTGCCACAGAGGACAGTGTCAAGGCCGCCACTGCCACACAGGACAGTGTCAAGGCCGCCACTGCCACACAGGACAGTGTCAAGACTGCCACTGCCACAGAGGACAGTGTCAAGACCACCACTGCCACAGAGGACAGTGTCAAGGCCGCCACTGCCACACAGGACAGTGTCAAGGCCGCCACTGCCACACAGGACAGTGTCAAGACTGCCACTGCCACAGAGGACAGTGTCAAGACCACCACTGCCACAGAGGACAGTGTCAAGACTGCCACTGCCACACAGGACAGTGTCAAGACTGCCACTGCCACACAGGACAGTGTCAAGACTGCCACTGCCACACAGGACAGTGTCAAGACTGCCACTGCCACACAGGACAGTGTCAAGACTGCCACTGCCACACAGGTCAGTGTCAAGACTGCCACTGCCACACAGGACAGTGTCAAGACTGCCACTGCCACAGAGGACAGTGTCAAGACCACCACTGCCACAGAGGACAGTGTCAAGGCCGCCACTGCCACACAGGACAGTATCAGGCCGCCACTGCCACACAGGACAGTGTCAAGGCCGCCACTGCCACACAGGACAGTGTCAAGGCCGCCACTGCCACACAGGACAGTATCAAGGCCGCCACTGCCACACAGGACAGTGTCAAGGCCGCCACTGCCACACAGGACAGTGT
>WNGS01006913.1:0-12140 GCA_020271785.1 Procambarus virginalis
TCACTGCGTTATCTCGTCTTCAGGTCTTCTTAAGTTGTCTTTACCTGTTCAACGTTATTCTTTAATTCTGTCTTATTCTTCCTATACTACTACCCCTTCACCTCACTTCAAGTACCGCTCCTGTGCCGGATTAAGTCCACTACGGGCTCACCAAGGTCGGCTACTGCCCCTGGCGGTAGACGCGCTGCCCGTGCTACTTGCCCCGCTCCTGTGCCAGGTAAGTCTACGGGCTCACCATAGCCCGTGCTACTAGGAAGTTGTTCCAAGTAGCTGAATCTATAACAACAACGAGGGAGAAGAGAGAGAGAGAGACAGAGAGAGAGAGAGAGAGAGAGAGAGAGAGAGAGAGGTACCTCTCATCAGATTGGTCTTTGACTCATGGCTGAGCGGAAGGTCAAGAGGTCTTTACAATGCTTGTGGTGGCTGTGTTTTTGCTGTTTGTTAAATGGTATTTAATGGTACCTGTTGCTTGTGGAGGCTGGTGTTTTATCGTGGTTGTAAATGGTGTTTTACCGTGTTTATGGCGGCTTGTGGTAGTGATGTTGGCAGGTGTTTAACCACGTTTTGACTGTTTAACAAGCGTTGATCTTCTTCGTTGGTAGGGTGCGTTGATTTCCGGTGGCGTTAGTTACTGGTGTTGGCAGGTGTGTAGTGTTGCTGCCATTGGCAGGTGTGTACTGTTACTGGTGTTGGCAGGTGTGTAGTGTTGCTGCCATTGGCAGGTGTGTACTGTTACTGGTGTTAGCAGGTGTGTAGTGTTGCTACCATTGGCAGGTGTGTAGTGTTGCTGCCATTGGCAGGTGTGTACTGTTACTGGTGTTGGCAGGTGTGTAGTGTTGCTGCCATTGACAGGTGTGTACTGTTACCGGTGTTGGCAGGTGTACTTACCTAGTTGTGCTTGCGGGGGTTGAGCTGTGGCTCTTTGGTCCCGCCTCTCGACTGTCAATCAACTGTGTGCTGTTACTGGTGAGGGCGGGCGTGCGGGCGGAGGTGAGGGCGGGCGGAGGTGATGGCGGGTGTGCGGGCGGAGGTGAGGGCGGGCGGAGGTGATGGCGGGCGTGCGGGCGGAGGTGAGTGCGGGCGTGCGGGCGGAGGTGAGGGCGGGCGTGCGGGCGGAGGTGAGGGCGGGCGTGCGGGCGGAGGTGAGGGCGGGCGTGCGGGCGGAGGTGAGGGCGGGCGTGTGGGCGGAGGTGAGGGCGGGCGTGCGGGCGGAGGTGAGGGCGGGCGTGCGGGCGGAGGTGAGGGCGTTGACGAGACTAGCCCGGGGTGACGATGTTAATGTCACCGGGCGCTGATCCCACCGCTTCTGACGCCTTTACGAGCTGCCGCTAATGGACGGCTGCGGGAGTCGTCCCTCCCCTTACCCTTCCTCCGTCCCTACCCTTTACCCTACCACCGCCCCTGCCTCACCCTTCCTCCGTCCCTCCCTCACCCTCCCTCACCCTCCCTCACCCTCCCTCACATGATCCAAGCGCCCCCCCCATGGGAGTTTGAGGCCAGGACAACAATAACGAGACAAATACCATCTTTTGAAATCCATGATCAACATTGTTTAAAAACCAAATAACGCTGTGATTAACGTAAACCCAATCTTAATTCCCGTTATCACGTGACATATCCACGTGACCCCCAGCACGTGGAGCCACACCATCAACACCTCGTACTACGGGCACCTCCCATACTGCGACAGGAAGCGTTGATGAATTCTGAAGGTGCGGTAGCTGAACAAGCCGCAATCCAGTCTGGATGTTAATAATAATAAAATAATAAATCAGTTCTCATATTCCAAAATCTATATCCTTGTGTCTCTTCCAAGTGCTGTATAGTGGCTTATAAAATGTCGCTTATAGTCGCTTATAAAATGTCGTCACGACACACAGAGATCACACTAGCGTAATGTATCAAATGAACAAATCCACTAGGGCCGTGACGAGGATTCGAACCTGCGTCCGAGAGTCGTAGCTCAGTCGATTAAGACAGCGTCTGGGATGCTCTCGGACGGACGCAGGTTCGAATCCTTGTCACGGCCCTTGTGGATTTGTCGTTAGGAGCCACAATTTGGTGTTCGAGTTGTAACTTGGTGTTGGTGGGTTCTCCAGGCTGAAGGTCTTCTCAAGTCGAGCTTGTACCCAGGGGCCAGATTCACGAAGCAGCTACGCAAGCACTTACGAACCTGTACATCTTTTCTCAATCTTTGGCGGCTTTGTTTACAATTATTAATCAGTTAATGAGCTCCGAAGCACCAGGAGGCTGTTTATAACAATAACAACAGTTGATTGGCAAGTTTTCATGCTTGTAAACTGTTTAATAAATGTAACCAAAGCCGTCAAAGATTGAGGAAAGATGTACACGTTCGTAAGTACTTGCGTAACTGCTTCGTGAATCTGGCCCCAGGTTCGTAAGTACTTGTGTAACAGCTTTGTGAATCTAGCCCCAGGTTCGTAAGTGCTTGCGTAACTGCTTCGTGAATCTGGCCCCAGGTTCGTAAGGACTTGCGTAACTGCTTTGTGAATCTGGCCCCATGTTCGTAAGTGCTTGCGTAACTGCTTCGTGAATCTGGTCCCAGGTTCGTAAGTGCTTGCGTAACTGCTTTGTGAATCTAGCCCCAGGTTTGTAAGTGCTTGCGTAACTGCTTTGTGAATCTAGCCCCAGGTTCGTAAGTTCTTGCGTAACTGCTTTGTGAGTCTGGCCCCAGGTTCGTAAGTGCTTGCGTAACTGCTTTGTGAGTCTGGCCCCAGGTTCGTAAGTGCTTGCGTAACTGCTTTGTGAATCTGGCCCCAGGTTCGTAAGTGCTTGCGTAACTGCTTTGTGAATCTGGCCCCAGGTTCGTAAGTGCTTGCGTAACTGCTTCGTGAATCTGGCTCCAGGTTCGTAAGTGCTTGCGTAACTACTTTGTGAATCTGGCCCCAGGTTCGTAAGTGCTTGCGTAACTGCTTTGTGAATCTGGCCCCAGGTTCGTAAGTGCTTGCGTAACTGCTTTGTGAATCTGGCCCCAGGTTCGTAAGTGCATGCGTAACTGCTTTGTAAATCTAGGTCCTAGTGGGCAGACGGGACATTATAGCGAGCGTTCTGTCCATGGTTGTGACTTTGAGTGCGGTCTAATACCCCCTAGAGGTTTCTTGGCAGCTTGACTACCTTGCCGCAACCTTCCGGATTTGATGTCGCAACCTACCCGTATTGTTGTTGCAGTCTATCTGATTTATTGCTGTAACCTACATGCCTTGTTGCAGAGACATTCCTGTCCTGAGGCCGCTGCTACCTGGCCTCTTATAGTTCCCTGTCTTACCGCAGTTTTCATAGCTCGCTGCAATCTACCCGCCTTGTTAGTCAACTTGTCTTGTCGCAGCGGATCCGTCTGGAGGCTTTCTCCTCTGGCTTCTTTACTGCCTACATTCTTCCAGGCTTGAGTGTCAGACGACTGGTTCCTGGGTGACCCACACACGTCTCCCTCCCTCCCTCAGGCTCCTCGACACCTTCAAGTTTTGTGGCAACATCTTGAGTTGACTGTCTTCATCCACCACCTCAAATGTGACTAGAAATTCTCAGCCCGAACATATCCGTATCTCTGGTATTTAATATTGTGAGATGCTAATGAAGTGTTTGAATTTGTTGTTATAATTCTGGGGATCTTACTACCGTCATGCGATTTAAGAATTTATCGTAAAGGTTAAGTGTTTCTAGTTGCAATCACCTAGTTGTGCTTGCAAGGGTTGAGGTCTGGTTCTTTGGTCCCGCCTCTCAACTGGTGTACAGGTTCCTGAGCCTACTGGGCTCTATCATATCTACATTTGAAACTGCGTATGGAGTCAGCCTCCACCACATCACTGCCTAATGCATTCCATCTGTCGTATTGTGGGTCCCAGTCTCTGGCCAGCTTCAAACCTCGTATTCTGCGACATTAACCACTCCAGAACCCAGTAGCACTATAGCTTCTTATGACCTGTTGATTGTCACAATGAGACCTGTAACGGCAGGAAGCACTCCACTTGGTAAACCTCTGCCTTGCCCCCTCACACCGGCCTCCCTCCCCCGACAGGTAGCATTCTTGTTGTTGTTAAAGATTCGCTACCTGGAACAAAAAGTTCCAAGTAGCACGGGATATGGTGAGCCCGTAGCTGACAGGTAGCAAGAAATATATTCATCAGGGAATATTGCCCAACTTTGAGAGTGTGGTGATGCCTCGGTTGGAGTGATCACCCCTTGGCAAATGGAAGTCTGAACATCGTATTAGCGACTCCCGGGGCACGATGGCACGTCTTTCTGGCGGTATCTTGGCCACGGCGCTCGTATAGAGATCGCTGCCGTGTCTGCGGAACGTGCGGGAGGGACCAGAATTCCCTGAGGTGGTAGGTCATTAGAATGCACTCGAAGCTGCGGCATCGAAGTGGGCCGCAAATTCCTTCTGGAAGTGTGAGTTCGGTGTGCCGGCCGGGAGATCGATGCCGCGGGCTGAGGAACCACACTTCCCGCCAGAATCTGGAAGGCATTGGCTGCTAAAGAGTTGGCGTTTGTTAAGGAATCGGGTGACGGGGTTGTTGTATATTGAAGGATTGCGTCTTAACGCTACAGACCTCCACCTTACAAGTCCTCCTTGTGAGAACGACACGCTGATGGACAAAAATACATTGTGACTGTATAATACAAAATCGAAAAAACGTTGAATTCTCCGTTTTATCAGGCGTTGCATTCCAGGATATGGAGTGAGAGCTTCGTGGTGGTGAGGGAAGCTCGCTATCTGGTGTGTTATCATATGTGATGGTTGGGGTAATGTAGTGATAGCCGCCCCTCACTCTCCACACCTGCTGCCACCCACACCTCCACTCACACCTCCACTCACACACCTCCACCCACACACCTCCACCCACACACCTCCACTCACACACCTCCACTCACACACCTCCACTCACACACCTCCACTCACACACCTCCACTCACACACCTCCACTCACACACCTCCACTCACACACCTCCACTCACACACCTCCACCCACACATCACCCACACACCACCCACACACCACCCACACACCTCCACCCACACACCACCCACACACACCACCCACACACCACCCACACACCACCCACACACCACCCACACACCACCCACACACCACCCCACACACCACCCACACACACCACCCACACACCACCCACACACCACCCACACACCACTCACACACCACCCACACACCACCCACACACCACCCACACACACCACCCACACACACCACCCACACACCACCCACACACACCACCCACACACCACCCACACACCACCCACACACCTCCACCCACACATCACCACCAAATTCGGCGTAACTAGTAGGGCTCCAGGATGGGATGAAGGAGTATCTGTCGGGTAAGACACAGAGGGTGACGGTGAGGGAGGGTACAGGTGACTAGCAAGGGATCATTAGCGAGGTGGTTCAGAGCTTGTTACGGAGACCAGTTGTGGTTGGTATACATGCAAATGTCCTTACGAAGGATAAATAGATAAAAATAAAAGAAAAATAAATAATATCAAGGGAAAGCGCCAAGCCATTACGACTTTATAGCAATGGGAAGGGGTCAGGATACGGATTTGGGATGGAACGGGGGAAAGGAATGGTGCCCAACCACTTGGGCGGTCAGGGATTGAACGCCGACCTGCATGAAGCGAGACCGTCGCTCTACCGTCCAGTCAAAGGGGCTGGGTTCCTTAGGAAGGAGAAATGTGCTGATAAGGAGAGTTAGGAACAAAGCTGTCTGTGAGAGGCTGCAAGGAGGCCTGGATGCTCCTCAGGATTAGAAGGATGGATGCCAGACTTCAATCCGGACAACTGCAAGGTAGCGAGGATAGGAGCGGGGATAGAGAAACCACAAGGGGGAGGGAGACGGGTGCAATAAAGAAAAATAAAGAAGCATTTGGGAGAATGTTGAATACTTTCCTGCAAGTAGAATGGCGCCCGTAGGCTACGAACATTCAGTATAACGTAAGGTTATCTTGAGGTTATCTTGAGGTTATCTTGAGGTTATCTTGAGATGATTTCTGGGCTTAGCGTCCCCACGGCCCGGTCCTCGACCGTGGGACGAGGACCGGACTCCTTTTTGTTACACTGGGATTGTTTGGGATTATAAGCATTATATTAACTGATTATGATCCAGGTGGGGGGCTAGGGAGCTAACGTTCAACCCTCAAGCACATGAAGATGAGTACACTCCTCACATTCTTGTATAACAGTTTAAGCAGTTATTCCTAGAGTTAATTATACGCGACGTACGTCAGACGCGGTTTAGAATATGAAGGGCCGGCATGAATTTACCTGAGGGCCACCATCTCGTCTGGCCTGGAAGGCGGGACAGGAAATCGGCGGCTTGTTTGTGGTCGAACAGCCTCGTCTTGTGAAATAATACTCGATTTTTAAAGTTATGATACATTTGCTACTGTTGCTTTGATGGCGGTGACGTCAGCACGGAGACAACAGTAGGATCGTCACAGGAACGGTAGCGCCGTCAACAGGAACGGTAGCGCCGCCAACAGGAACGGTAGCGCCGCCAACAGGAACGGTAGCGCCGCCAACAGAAACGGTAGCGCCGCCAACAGGAACAGTAATGCCGGTACGCAAGCTGTTCACCCAATTTGTCACCCCGTAAAAAAAAATGATAGTTTTTTCCTAGCCTGAACCGTAAAAGCTGAAACTGTTATTCCAAAACCAGACTTACGAATCCTCGCAAATCCACCTAATGTGTTGAGAACGATTATTCGCAGGAAACGTCAGTTTTATGGTGTTTGAAGGTTTACAAATGCGTCTCCTTTCCAACGGATTAAGGGGCGTTGGAGGGCGTGGCGAGAGGTAGACGACTCCTTCTTCTTCTCCTTCGAAGTCGAAGGAGAACTGGAGGAAGGGTAGTAGATCAGGAGGACCCAAGAAGGAAGGGATTGAGGGGAAAGACGGTATACGAAGAAGGGGAAGCCATAGGGCGGGAAGGAAGGAGCCAAGTGTCTTGTCATTGGTCAACGACGCACCAATTAGCGCGAGGTGTTGCCTCCCAGCGGCGCGAGCCCGCGAAAATTATCTTTCTCTTTCCCCGCGAAGTAATAATTTTTACCCTCCGCCCCGGTCAAGGGCGGACTCTCCAGGACTCTTAGTAGTCTGAGGGACTCTCAGGAGTCCCAGGGACTCTCGGGGACTCTCAGGAACTCTCAGGGAGTCTGTCTCCTCTCTTCAGAACAAAAGGGAAGGTAATGTTGTGTGGGGGAGAGTACCACTATTGCCGTCGTGGCGCGGAGGAGCGCATGCGCAAGTCATCCTTAAGTGGTCGTCCCGCTTTTTGTCGTGTCCTCGGTCAGCCCCTCCCTACTACCAGGGACCCAGCCCTAAGCCTTTATAAGGGCTGTTGCAGTACTAGGGATAAGGGCCCCAAGAGGACCGAAGAACCTACACTACCGGTGACAAGGACCCCCAAGAGGACCGAGGAACCTACATTACCAGTGACAAGGGCCCCCAAGAGGACCCAGGAACCTACACTACCAGTGACAAGGGCCCCCAAGAGGACCCAGGAACCTACACTACCAGTGACAAGGCCCCCCAAGAGGACCCAGGAACCTACACTACCAGTGACAAGGGCCCCAAGAGGACCCAGGAACCTACACTACCAGTGACAAGGGCCCCCAAGAGGACCCAGGAACCTACACTACCAGTGACAAGGGCCCCCAAGAGGACCAGGAACCTACACTACCAGTGACAAGGGCCCCAAGAGGACCGAGGAACCTACACAACCAAGAGACAAGACTCTGGGTATCCCAGAAACATCAATTTAATGATTTAACGAAGAAAAATTAAACTTAATCGATTTTCATTTGACAGGAGGCATGAGTCCTGCCACAGGCAGAAGGACGTGGGGTAATGGCGGGAACGCAACTCTTAACGGCGCTGTAAAGGACTTTTACGGCGGCGGCCGTTGATGAAACAAAGGCCGCCGGTCGCGCGCTCGTATTTTTAGGCACTGACCAGCCCTCTGCTAGGACCAGAGGCTCGAGGACTGCCAGGGATAGCAGGGTCTGGAGGGGTACCGGGTCTTGGTGGGTGTCATGGAGGGTCAGGTGGAGTGGCGGGACCAAAGAGCCAGGGGGGGGCCAGATTCACGAAGCAGTTACGCAAGGACTTACGAACGTGTACATCTTTTCTCAATCTTTGACGATCCAGTCACTTAGGCTGAACGGTAGAGCGACGGTCGCACTTCATGCAGGTCAGCGTTCAATCCCCGACCGTCCACAAGTGGCTGGGCACCATTCCTTTCCTCCCCCGTCCCATCCCAAATCCTTATCCTGACCCCTTCCCAGTGCTATATAGTCGTAATGGCTTGGCAATTGGAACTCCTGACAATTCCTTTCCTTCCTCGCTGAAAGAATCAATCAATCAATCAATCAATCAATCAATCAATCAATCAATCAATCTTTGACGGCTTTGGTTACATTTATTAAACAGTTTACAAGCATGAAAACTTGCCAATCAACTGTTGTTATTGTTATAAACAGCCTCCTGGTGCTTCGGAGCTCATTAACTGTTTAATAATTGTTAACAAAGCCGCCAAAGATTGAGAAAAGGTGTAAAGGTTCGTAAGTGCTTGCGTAACTGCTTCGTGAATCTGGCCTCAAGAGCTCAATCCCCGCAAGCTCAACTAGGCGAGTACACACACACACACACACACACACACACACACACACACACACACACACACACACACACACACACACACACACACACGGTGCGCTTGGTGGCTGAGTGGACAGCACTCAGGACTCATAATCCTGGGGACCGGGGTTCGATCCCCGGCGTTGGCGGAAACAAATGCGCAGAGTTTCTTTCACCCTGATACCCCTGTTACCTAGCAGTAAATAGGTGCCTGGGAGTTAGACAGCTGTTACGGGCTGGAATATGATTGCATGGAGCTAGGATATGAGGACATGGAGCTAGGATATGAGGACATGGAGCTGGGATATGAGGACATGGAGCTGGGATATGAGGACAAGGAGCTGGGATATGAGGACAAGGAACTGGTATATGAGGACAAGGAACTGGTATATGAGGACATGGATCTGAGATATGAGGACAAGGAGCTGGGATATGAGGACATGGAGCTGAGATATGAGGACGTGGAGCTGAGATATGAGGACATGGAGCTGAGATATGAGGACATCTCAGCACTCGCGATTCTTCACCGGTAATCACCACATACTCATAACTTGTCTTTGCCTCTGGTTCCTTACGCGTATTGAGGTCTTCACCATCCGGTCGAAGTCACTCTTCGACTTCGTAGAAGGAGACTTCGACTCCTCATTCCTCGATGGTTACATTAGTGATCCTACTGTCTTGACCCGCTAATTCCTGCTTGAAGGTCCTCCTCCACTAGCTAGGCATGTCGTTCTTAAGTTCCTGCTGCTCCAGGCATGGATTATTCTCAAGGTCGATCTCGACCACACATCCCGTTCGCATGTTCCTAGCTCGACTCAGTGCCACTGAAGCAGTTGATTTGGCGACTCCCAAATCGCTTCGGGCCTCCCTTGGTGGTCCCTAACTGTCCCTGGCTACTGATCTTAGGTCTTCATGTTGCACGCTACAAGAAAAATAGACTTGCAACGGCTGAATAGTTCAGTTTCTAGCAAGGACGGAATCTCAGTGATAAGTGAAAATAGAAATAGACTTTTGATGAAGCGACAGACCGCGGACCCAACACCGGCCTTTCTCCCCTCTCCCCCCCCCCCACACACAACAAGAACCCCTCCATCTCCTTACCATCCCCCACAGACTCGGCCCAATAACCCCATCCCTCCCCCCCCCCCATCAACCTGTCTTTCCGCGACAGGGGAGACCGAGCCGGTTAGACCATCAAATGCTACGAAACAAACAGCTTGGACAGGTGTCGCCGGGGGGGGGGAGTCTGTGTGCGGTGCGACTGTTTGTGGTTACGACATGCGCATGAAGTCAGTGCCCCCCACCGGTCCCCCCCTCCCCCCCCCACTCCCCCGTGCTGTAAGGAGGCGAGCCTGCCTTTGAAAATATTTATTGCCTCTGCAAACGAATACACGCTCGTGGCGTACACAAACACACATCACACACACACACAACACACACACACACACACACACCACACACACACCAACACACACACACACACACACGCACACTAGTGTGAGAGTAGTTAACAAAAGGATCACCGTAGGGCAAGGGATGTGGGTGGAGGCTGACTCCGATACAACAGTTCAAGTGTAGATAGATATAGATGCACCAGACCCTAGGCCTCAGAGCCAGCTATTCAACACAAGTTGATTTACGGCTGAGAGGCGGGACCCCAAAGCCAGAGCTCAACCCCCGCGGGTCAAGCACCACCCAGGTGCATTACAATATACCTGAGTGAAACTTGAGCGGCTGAATTGACGCGACATGAGGAGGAGGTGATAGTGGTGCGTCGATGAGAGCCCATAAAGGGTAGATAACAGGGAGGAGTGAGGAAGCAAACGAGGATTAAATGACTTGAAAAATGAAAACCACGGAATTAAGCAGTACGAGTATTTGAGAAGACGTGAAGAAGAACGGATACAGAGGTGCAATAAATGTATGGAGGTGTCAAGCAAAACAAGTGAGAGATAGGAAGGAAGGAATAAAGGCAAGAAGAAGTGATTGATGAAGAGTAATTGGCAAAATGGGGAGAATAAGAAGGGGGAGTACGCAGTTAAAAGAATTAGAAAAGACAAAGGGAAAGAAGTGGAACGACCTCAGATTAGAAACTACGTAGCAAGAATTAAGCGTAGACAGATAGGAGAGACAACGGAAGCGGAGGCCGAGTGAAAAATTTGTCAGGCCGACCGAATGTGTGAAGGTAAAGAGAAGTGATGTATAGGAGTTGAGGAGGAGAGGATAAATGAGTGCCCATTGAGAGAAGCAACGCCCGAGGAGAATGTGTAAATTCCTTGCTAGATTGGGAACGGAAGAGCGCGGGAGGGAGGGAGAGAGAGAGAGAGTACAGACAGGGACGCAAGACAGACAGACAGGCCAGGAGCGAGAGGAAGAGAGAGATAACAGAGAAAAAGGAAGAAAAGGAAAAAGAAAAGCAAAAAAAGAAAAGAGAGAGAGAAGAGAGAGAGAGAGAGCGAGAGGCAAATTCCTCCTGAGATTCAGACTTCTGAATCGTCCAGAGAGGAATTCCCCTTCACCATGTTGCTCTTCTGTTGGACGGGAAGTTCCCGTTGTGGACTCTCGTTAGTTGGATCTTCGTTAGTTGCCTCTTGTTAGTCGGTATGTTGCTCGTTAATCGCGACGCCTCGGGTTTTAGAGTTGGATCCTCGTACGTTCGTGGTACTGATTAAGTTTAGTGTTCGTTAACTGGAAATAGTCCACGTTGTCAGATAAGTATAGACAACCGAATGAGGAAGAGGCGGGGCCCAAGATCTAGCAACTCAGTGATTGCAGGCACAGACAGTAAATATACACACGAAGGTAGCCATGACTGATGACTATGGCTTAGTGGTGTTGTGGTTCGCAGCTCACGGCCGTGCAAGTAGTGCTCTTCTCCCACACCTAACCGCACCTACACCCCCACCTACCATACACCCCCACACCTCCCATTCCCACCACAACCCCTCCACCTTACACACCCAACACCTTACAACACCCCCACAACCACACCCCCCCACTACACCCCCCCACCTACACCCCCACCACCTACAACCCCACAACCTCCACACCCAACACCTACAGCCCCCCACCACCTAAACCCACACCACCTACACCCCCACCCCTACACACCACACCACTACACACCCACCAATACTACACCACCACCACCTTACACCACCCCACTACACCCTTCCCCACCTCCACACCCCACCTACACCCCACCACACCTACCCACAAAAATCCTAATACCAGACAACACTTACTACCCCCACACACCCTTACACCACCACCTACACCCCCCCCCCACCTACACCCCACCCCTACAACCCCACCTACACCCCCCACTACACACAACCACCACCTACACCCAACACTCACACCACACCCCCACCATTACACCCCCCAACCATTACACACCCCCACCCACCAAAACCTACCCCCCACCTACACCGCTACTAGACCTTATTTAGCTCCAACACTCATA
>WNGS01006913.1:27660-53561 GCA_020271785.1 Procambarus virginalis
TAAGTCTTGCCACTTGTGTTATTCCCGGTCATTCACCATCCCCCTTCTCATCTTCTTTACTCCCGCTTCCTCTATTTTTACCTTTCACTATCCCTTATCTCCTTGTCCCCTCCTTCCCTTCCTCTCTCCCTTGTCTCCCTCCTTCCCTTACTCTCTCCCTTGTCTCCCTCCTTCCCTTACTCTCTCCCTTGTCTCCCTCCTTCCCTTACTCTCTCCCTTGTCTCCCTCCTTCCCTTACTCTCTCCCTTGTCCCCTCCTTCCCTTACTCTCTCCCTTGTCTCCCTCCTTCCCTTACTCTCTCCCTTGTCTCCCTCCTTCCCTTACTCTCTCCCTTGTCTCCTCCTTCCCTTACTCTCTCCCTTGTCTCCCTCCTTCCCTTACTCTCTCCCTTGTCTCCCTCCTTCCCTTACTCTCTCCCTTGTCTCCCTCCTTCCCTTACTCTCTCCCTTGTCTCCCTCCTTCCCTTACTCTCTCCCTTGTCTCCTCCTTCCCTTACTCTCTCCCTTGTCTCCCTCCTTCCCTTTCTATTTCTATTTCCTTTTCCTCCTTTGCTTTGTCGTTTTCTGTTTCCTTTTTCTTTGGGTTCTTTCACTTTTCCTTTCGCCAAAGCTCCTGTTCCTTCCTCTGTCGCCCTTGTCTTTCCCGTCGGAAAGTTTCCTTCATTTCATTCCCTTTGTCTCCCTTTCCTTACCCTTTCTCTCCCTTTACGCGTTTCTTGCGTAGACATGCAGGCAGGCAGGCAGGCAGGCAGGCAGGCAGGCAGGCAGGCAGGCAGCCAGGCAGCCAGGCAGGCAGGCAGCCAGGCAGGCAGGCAGGCAGGCAGGCAGGCAGGCAGGCAGGCAGGTAGGCAGGCAGGCAGGTAGGCAGGTAGGCAGGCAGGTAGGCAGGTAGGCAGGCAGGTAGGCAGGTAGGCAGGCAGGTAGGCAGGCAGGTAGGCAGGCAGGTAGGCAGGCAGGTAGGCAGGTAGGCAGGCAGGTAGGCAGGTAGGCAGGCAGGTAGGCAGGTAGGCAGGTAGGCAGGTAGGCAGGTAGGTAGGCAGGCAGGTAGGCAGGCAGGTAGGCAGGCAGGTAGGCAGGTAGGCAGGTAGGCAGGCAGGTAGGCAGGTAGGCAGGCAGGTAGGCAGGTAGGCAGGTAGGCAGGTAGGCAGGCAGGTAGGCAGGTAGGCAGGCAGGTAGGCAGGTAGGCAGGTAGGCAGGCAGGTAGGCAGGCAGGTAGGCAGGCAGGTAGGCAGGCAGGTAGGCAGGTAGGCAGGTAGGTAGGCAGGCAGGTAGGCAGGCAGGTAGGTAGGCAGGCAGGTAGGCAGGCAAGTAGGTAGGCAGGTAGGTAGGCAGGTAGGTAGGCAGGTAGGCAGGCAGGTAGGCAGGCAGGCAGGTAGGCAGGCAGGTAGGCAGGCAGGTAGGCAGGCAGGTAGGCAGGCAGGTAGGCAGGTAGGCAGGTAGGCAGGCAGGTAGGCAGGTAGGCAGGTAGGCAGGCAGGCAGGCAGGCAGGTAGGCAGGCAGGTAGGCAGGCAGGTAGGCAGGCAGGTAGGCAGGTAGGCAGGTAGGCAGGTAGGCAGGTAGGCAGGCAGGTAGGCAGGCAGGTAGGCAGGCAGGCAGGTAGGCAGGCAGGCAGGTAGGCAGGCAGGCAGGCAGGTAGGCAGGTAGGCAGGTAGGCAGGCAGGCAGGCAGGCAGGCAGGTAGGCAGGTAGGCAGGCAGGTAGGCAGGCAGGCAGGCAGGCAGGTAGGCAGGCAGGCAGGCAGGCAGGCAGGCAGGCAGGCAGGCAGGTAGGCAGGCAGGTAGGCAGGTAGGCAGGCAGGTAGGCAGGCAGGTAGGCAGGTAGGCAGGCAGGTAGGCAGGTAGGCAGGTAGGCAGGCAGGCAGGCAGGTAGGCAGGCAGGTAGGCAGGTAGGCAGGCAGGTAGGCAGGCAGGTAGGCAGGCAGGCAGGCAGGCAGGCAGGCAGGCAAGCAGGCAGGCAGGCAGGCAGGCAGGCAGGCAAGCAGCAGGCAGGCAGGCAGGCAGGCAGGCAGGCAGGCAGGCAGACAAGCAATCAAGCAAGCAGTAGGCAGGCAAGCAGGCAGGCAAGCAATCGGGCAAGCAGCAGGCAGTCTATCTGATTTATGCTAACTCGTAAAATCAGGCAGATTTGTAAACACAGCCTATAAAATCCTGTGATATCCGTACTCCAGGGAGTCTTTATTGATTTTTAAAATCACATTGAAATTTTATGTATCCATAATTTTCTTTACACCGAATGATTAACAAAAAGTCATCCGTTCCTAAGCTGGTGTTACGGCGGTTAATAATATGTTTGTTGATGTTGGTAGACAGTCTGTTGGTTAGGTTAGGTCGTCAAGATGGGAAAAAGGCAGTTAATCCAACTGGGAAAAAAGCCTTTAGACACTTTTCTACTTTAATTCTACATTTAATCCAAACTGTGCTGGTCTGACACGATAGGAGCTAGTCGAATGTTAGACGAGATTGTATATCCTACCCCCCTATCCTGCCCTACTCATCCTTAGCCTACCCCTACCGTATCCTACCCTATCCTCACCTCATCCAGCGTGTCGTTACTGAGGCTAGTTTTATAAACATATCCTTCCCATCCTACTCTTTACATAATCCAACCAACCTGTACTCTAGAAATTATACTACACATATGTACTCTGGATACAATGTACACAATATGTACTCTGGATACAATGTACACAATATGTACTCTGGATACAATGTGCACAATATGTACTCTGGATACAATGTACACAATATGTACTCTGGATACAATGTACACAATATGTACTCTGGATACAATGTACACAATATGTACTCTGGATACAATGTACACAATATGTACTCTGGATACAATGTACACAATATGTACTCTGGATACAATGTACACAATATGTACTCTGGATACAATGTACACAATATGTACTCTGGATACAATGTACACAATATGTACTCTGGATACAATGTACACAATATGTACTCTGGATACAATGTACACAATATGTACTCTGGATACAATGTACACAATATGTACTCTGGATACAATGTACACAATATGTACTCTGGATACAATGTACACAATATGTACTCTGGATACAATGTACACAATATGTACTATTGTGCCCGAAACCTTCACATTTTGCTCTATTTGAATCTTCAAGAACACAGCGAAAATTGAAATAACGGAATTTTTTAAAATTTCAAATTTAACGGTAAATTTAAACTATCCTGTGCCCAGATGACCAATCCTATCTTGAGATGATTTCGGGGCTTTTTAGTGTCCCCGAGTGTCCCATTTTAGTGTCCTAAGCCTAACAGATGCAACATTAGGCCTAATTTCGTACATATATCCATTATAGTAGATCTAGGAAAAGCTGTTGATGGTTGTTAGTTGTTTCTCGAGTCCTTTACTATGTTAATATTTCCAACAAGTTAATATTTTCACTTTTTGGAAGCATTCCATCCATAGTCACTATAGGTACTTTTTGTACAGCTTTGCGAGAAAAGCTTCCGAGGGTTCGCTTCTATAATGTTAATTGGTAACTAAATCCGCAGAGTGCCCAATTGTTTCTGATTTAGTGCTAATCTTTCTTTTTTATTTACTACATAGTGACTTCTTTCTGAAGAAGAATATGTTTCGTATTCTTAATTTGATATTTGGTTAACCCTTTCATACTCTGTAGGGAATTAATACCCTACCGAAGACTCTAGCCTGGGCCAGATTCACGAAGCAGTTACGCAAGCACTTACGAACCTGGACCCAGATTCACGAAGCAGTTACGCAAGCACTTACGAAGCTGTCCATCTTTTCTCAATCTTTGGCGGCTTTGTTTACAATTATTAAACAGTTAATGAGCTCCGAAGTACCATGAGGCTGTTTATAACAATAACAACAGTTGACTGGCAAGTTTTCCTACTTATAAACTGTTTAATAAATGTAACCAAAGCCGTCAAAGATGTACACGTTCGTAAGTACTTGCGTAACTGCTTCGTGAATCTGGCCCCAGGTTCGTACGTGCTTGCGTAACTGCTTCGTGAATCTGGCCCCAGGTTCGTACGTGCTTGCGTAACTGCTTCGTGAATCTGGCCCCAGGTTCGTACGTGCTTGCGTAACTGCTTCGTGAATCTGGCCCCAGGTGTGTTAGTGGTGTGACCGAGCACCAGCAGGTTGTCCCAACCAGTAAAGGCGAACGTTGGGTTGTAAAGCCAGGTGTGTGAGGCGCCTCACACACCACTGCGAATACTCACAATCTTGCGATAACTATTTAGTCTGGCTGGTGAGTTTAGTCAAGTGAGATGATTGACTTTTAAAGCTTTCTCAGTAATTACTGAACGCTGCTCAAGCTCAGGTAAGTTTTGTTTATATATATATATATATATATATATATATATATATATATATATATATATATATATATATATATAAATATATATATATATATATATATATATATATATATATATATATATATATATATATTTATATATTTATATTATATATTTATATATGAGTTAGCCTTAGTTAATGACGTTTTCTTTCTCTGTTTTCAGGTGAGTGTTGCCATAACCCGTTGGTGAGTTGTCATGACCCGTTGGTGAGTTGCCATGACCCGTTGGTGAGAGTTGCCATGACCCGTTGGTGAGAGTTGTCATGACCCGTTGGTGAGTGTTGCCATGACCCGTTGGTGAGTTGTCATGACCCGTTGGTGAGTTGCCATGACCCGTTGGTGAGTGTTGCCATGACCCGTTGGTGAGTTGTCATGACCCGTTGGTGAGTGTTGCCATGATCCGTTGGTGAGTTGCCATGACCCGTTGGTGAGAGTTGCCATGACCCGTTGGTGAGTTGCCATGATCCGTTGGTGAGTTGCCATGACCCGTTGGTGAGTTGCCATGATCCGTTGGTGAGTTGCCATGATCCGTTGGTGAGTTGCCATAATCCGTTCGTGAGTGTTGCCATGACCCGTTGGTGAGTTGCCATGATCTGTTGGTGAGTTGCCATGACCCGTTCGTGAGTGTTGCCATGACCCGTTGGTGAGTGTTGCCATGATCCGTTGGTGAGTTGCCATGACCCGTTGGTGAGAGTTGCCATGACCCGTTGGTGAGTTGCCATGATCCGTTGGTGAGTTGCCATAATCCGTTCGTGAGTGTTGCCATGACCCGTTGGTGAGTTGCCATGATCTGTTGGTGAGTTGCCATGACCCGTTGGTGAGTTGCCATGACCCGTTGGTGAGTTGCCATGACCCGTTGGTGAGTTGCCATGACCCGTTGGTGAGTATTGGCATGATCCACTGGTTTTGTTGACATAAACCGCTAGTGAGCGTCGCCACAATCCGCTGGGGTGTCGCCATATAACCAGCTGAGGGTGTCGCCATATTGCCAGCTAGGAGGTGGTTGCGCCACACCCCTATTGGTGGCGTTGCCATAGCCCCGCTGGCGATGAGTCTGATGACACAAACACGTTAATGAATTTGCCGTTTGTTGACATTCTCAAACTTTGGCGCGCAATTCGACGCATGCGCAGACGAACTCTAAATCTCCCGCGCGAGTTTTCAAACACCTGTCGGATATCTTCCCGCGTCTGACAACTAAAAAATGGCACATAATCCACCGTAGCCATGAATGGCAGTAACGAACTATAGTATAGTGTAGCAGGCGGTAGTTAAGGATGTATTATAATGTGTTGTGAAGGGGGGAAGAGGGGTGTTGGTGGCAGTGGGGAGGTGGGTTGGGGGTTGAGAGGCGGGAAGATCGTCATTCCGCGGCCGGCCGTCGAGCGGGGCGGACGTGTGCCGGAGCGTCTTCCGCGATCACCCGTTCGCGCGCGGTATATATATATCTAGCTTCTTAGCGCCGTTCTCCCGCCTAGTGTGGCCTTCTATGTGATCCGCGCGATAGTTTGGGATTACGTGGCTCTTGTTTAAGCTGTTCAAACGCCTCTGTGGCACTCGATAGCCCGACTCGTCTAGGTACTTGCGTTCTATTCAAGGTTTCAACTTAAAGCCAACATCACTGTCTATTCTCCCCCTGGCTAGTTGGACCTTGTGATCTATCGTCCTGCGCTTGTGCTGATAGAATGACCTCCCCCTCCCCTTTCCTCTCACACTACGATTCCTACACTTATATTTTAACCCCCTCTCTCCCCTCTCAAGATACGACCCCCTACATCACCCCATCACCCCCTCCCTGTCTCTCCCACGCCATCTTTACAAATTCTACCTAGTGTAGCTTCCAGGGATCAACGGCCCCGCGGCCCAGTCTCCGACCAGGCCTCCCGGCAGGTCGTCTGGTCAACCAGGCTGTTGGACGCCCTCTCACAACAAGCTGCACGAGTGCTCAGAGTGCGACAGGTGGCACTGGCCAAGAGTGCCTGAGTTTCAGTGTGTGCCAGGGTGACACCCTGAGGAGTGCCACCCAGAGTGGAAGACATCTTAAGTGGCTGAGTGGAGGTCGTCTTAAGTCGTACGACGTCTTAAGTGGCTGAGTGGAGGTCGTCTCAGCTCGTACGACGTCTTAAGTGGCTGAGTGGAGGTCGTCTCAGTCGTACGACGTCTTAAGTGGCTGAGTGGAGGTCGTCTCAGGTCGTACGACGTCTTAAGTGGCTGAGTGGAGGTCGTCTCAGCTCGTACGACGTCTTAAGTGGCTGAGTGGAGGTCGTCTCAGGTCGTACGACGT
This sequence comes from Procambarus virginalis, assembly GCA_020271785.1. Classification (NCBI taxonomy): domain Eukaryota; kingdom Metazoa; phylum Arthropoda; class Malacostraca; order Decapoda; family Cambaridae; genus Procambarus; species Procambarus virginalis. The sequence goes on from WNGS01006913.1 coordinate 34,318, forward strand.
CTTAAGTGGCTGAGTGGAGGTCGTCTCAGGTCGTACGACGTCTTAAGTGGCTGAGTGGAGCTCGTCTCAGGTCGTACGAATGTATATACGACCGTGGGAAGTGTGGGTGTGTTTGACCAATCACATGCTAGTGTTCGAAACGTGTAATATACAGCAGCGAGAAAAACGTTTTCAGCGTGACTACACTATTGAGGTAACGTTTTTAGTACTGCATAAATAAACGTTTGGTCAGCGTTAGGTGAATGTGTTCGCTCAATGTTTCGCTCACTCCGTTACCGCCTTTAAGGCGTGAGAAACGTTTCCATAGTAACCACCGCCAAGGAAACTGCCAGAAAGGTAGAAGGTAGATGTGCTGCTACAGGTAGATATATGCCACAGGTAAATATGTCACAGGTAGATATATGCCACAGGTAAATATGTCACAGGTAGATATATGCCACAGGTAAATATGTCACAGGTAGATATATGCCACAGGTAGATATGTCACAGGTAGATATATGCCACAGGTAGATATGTCACAGGTAGATATATGCCACAAGTAGATATGTCACAGGTAGATATATGCCACAGGTAGATATAGCCACAGGTAGATATGTCACAGGTAGATATATGCCACAAGTAGATATATGCCACAGGTAGATATATGCCACAGGTAGATATGTCACAGGTAGATATATGCCACAAGTAGATATGTCACAGGTAGATATATGCCACAGGTAAATATGTCACAGTAGATATGCCACAGGTAGATATATGCCACAGGTAGATATATGTCACAGGTAGATATATGCCACAGGTAGATATATGTCACAGGTAGATATATGTCACAGGTAGATATATGTTTACAGGTAGATATATGCCACAGGTAGATATATGCCACAGGTAGATATATGCCACAGGTAGATATGTCACAGGTAGATATATGTCACAGGTAGATATATGTTTAAGGTAGATATATGCCACAGGTAGATATATGCCACAGGTAGATATATGCCACAGGTAAATATGTCACAGGTAGATATATGCCACAGGTAGATATATGCCACAGGTAATATGTCACAGGTAGATATATGCCACAAGTAGATATATGCCACAGGTAGATACATGTCACAGGTAGATATATGCCACAAGTAGATATATGCCACAGGTAGATACATGTCACAGGTAGATATATGCCACAAGTAGATATGCCACAGGTAGATATATGCCACAGGTAGATATATGCCAAGGGTAGATATAGGCCACAGGTAGATATAGCCACAAGTAGATATATGCCACAAGTAGATATATGCCACAAGTAGATATATGCCACAAGTAGATATATACCACAGGTAGATGAACTGCTGCAGGCAGAATCACCAGTGTTAAAATCTTAACTAGACTGAAATATACAAAAAACTGTCAGAGATTCCTTGTCTCAAAAGTTTCTTGGGTAATTAATTTACAGTGAGCGAGTGAGGTGTTTGAATATGCTAATTCAGTGTTCTGAAGTTATTAAATGATTGACTCGCGTCAATTATTCAATCATTCACTGTGAGTAATTTGTTGTCCATATTTTTCTGTTGCAATTTTGCCTTTATGTTGCTTGGTTTAGCGGGGTCGGTCAGATGTTCAAATTACCAATTGTCAATTATCATTGTAAGTTTAATTGNGCACCAGGAGGCTGTTTATAACAATAACAACAGTTGATTGGCAAGTTTTCATGCTTGTAAACTGTTTAATAAATGTAACCCAAAGCCGTCAAAGATTGAGGAAAGGTGTACACGTTCGTAAGTACTTGAGTAACTACTTCGTGAATCTGGTCCCAGGTTCGTAAGTACTTGCGTAACTGCTTCGTGAATCTGGTCCCAGGTTCGTAAGTACTTGCGTAACTGCTTCGTGAATCTGGTCCCAGGCTCGTAAGTGCTTGCGTAACTGCTTCGTGAATCTAGTCCCAGGTTCGTAAGTGCTTGCGTAACTGCTTCGTGAATCTAGTCTCAGGTTCGTAAGTGCTTGCGTAACTGCTTCGTGAATCTGGTCCCAGGTTCGTAAGTGCTTGCGTAACTGCTTCGTAGAATCTAGTCCCAAGTCGGACCGAAACGTCATCGTCTCTCCATCTACTGTTGCGTAGTTTGCTCACCAAACTACATAATCCAAGTGCTTGAAAGAGTGATTAGGAATCAGCCCTCCAGTATTAAGGTAGAACAATGAACGTCACATTCCAGGTCAACATGGATCCAGAGCTGGAAGATCCCGCCTTCCCCAAATGTACAACGACCACGACAAGATTTACGGGATCACCATAGCCCGTGCTACATGGACACTTCGTTCTGAGTAGCTAAATCTGAAACAACAACGACTCTGGCAAGATCCCGGAAGTATAAGGGAGTACAAAATAATACAAAATTCAGCATGAAAATGGTTTCCGTAGAAGACATTGGAAGACTACACGCTATCTATCAATAGTCTTTGACTGGGCAGTGGGAGGACTAATGTGGAGGCGGGAATGGTCGTTACGGCAGACGGAAGAGTCCTTGTGGCAGACGAAAGGGTCGTTGTGGCAGACGGAAGGGTCGTTGTGGCAGACAGAAGGGTCGTTGTGGCAGACAGAAGGGTCGTTGTGGCAGACAGAAGGGTCGTTGTGGCAGACGGAAGGGTCGTTCCGGCAGACGGAAGGGTCGTTGTGGCAGACGGAAGGGTCGTTGTGGCAGACGGAAGGGTCGTTACGGCAGACGGAAGAGTCGTTGCAACAGACGGAAGGGTCGTTGCGAGAGACGGAAGGCCCTTTGCGGTGACGGCGAAGTTGGTAATACATGTAAATGAAAGCAGTTTGGGCACCATCCGTATTCCCGCTGGCCGAGGACCAGTGCCAATTGATGACATCCATTTTATGAATTAAATCCTGCCACCAGGCTGAACCGTGGCACCGTGTGCCCTGCTGTAGTGCCCCGTACCCTACTAGGGTGCCTAGTGCCATACCCTCCCTGCTTCTGTCCGTCCATCTCTCCCTACTTTGGTCCGTCCATTGGTCAGACGGAACTCCCTACCTACCTTCGTCCGTCTGTCCGTCCCTCCCGTCCGTCGGTCCGTCCACCCCTGGCTGCCGTCGGGACTGGGGTGACAGGTGAACGCGCTGGGGCGGCGTGAGACCCCGACGCGTACTTGTGGATTCCTGACGGCGTCGGTACTTGAGACATCAGTGCGAACGCTTGGTCACCTTCTGAGAGTGTCCGGCCGTGACGCGCGTGTTGACCTGCTCTTCAGGTAGGTTTGGTGAGCAGATGTGTGACGTATGGTGCGTAAGATGAGAGCGCGACGCTCCCGGAGTCCCGTCTGCTTGGTACTCTTATTTTTCCCCTCCCATACCACGCACACACACACCCAGGAAGCAGCCCGTGACAGCCGACTAACTCCCAGGTACCTATTTTACTGCTAGGTAACAGGGGCATAGGGTGAAAGAAACGCTGCCCATTGTTTCTCGCCAGGGATCGAACCCGGGACCACAGGATCACGTGTACAACGTGCTGTCCGCTCGGCCACCGGCTCCGTTTTGTGTGTGTGTGTGTGTGTGTGTGTGTGTGTGTGTGTGTGTGTGTGTGTGTGTGTGTATTATTCCTGATTAGTTTAGAGGCAGCTGCAGTGATCAGACCACTGTTAAGCGTGGTCTGGTCCATCAGTATAACCCGTCCCCCCCCCCCCCCAAGATTCATACATTTTAATATACTGTGCATTCAAAATTGTCATGTTCTTATGTGATAAAATAATATGTATTAGAATTAAGTGTATAGTTTGTCTTGTTAGGTTAGGTGTTTCTTTCGGGCAATAATTTATATTTGTGGTACATTGGTGAAGTATTTGCCCGCCAAACACACACCGAAACTACGACGTTGCTACAACGTTCGAACAAGTGTTAACACCTAACCAGTTATAACAACCAATATAGCAAGTTGTAACAACGTTCTAATACGTCATAAACACGTTAAGTCAAGTTGTAACAACTTTATTACAAGTTGTAACAAGCGGAAAAATAGAGACAGTTTCGGTTTGTGTTTCCTGGGTACAGAGACGCGATTCGAATGGAGGTCGTTAGCAAACCACTGTTCGTTAAATGTACAAATATCATCAATGGCGAGTTTTGTGTAAAGTGTTATTCATTCATTCATTTTCCTTTATATTAGCGTTTACCAATGGCGTCTGAAACAAGACATACTTGTACCGTAGAGTTTTACTCTCACTTAATTTGGCCAGTGCACCTGGAGCTTTGCAATTACTTTATTCACTCTCGTATTCTTGAAGATATCCTCACAGTGTACCCAAAATTTACCAGTGCAGGCTACTAAACATATGGCCCTGTATGACTAACCATCCTGCGAGATGGGGACCTTTATTACCACTGCTACCTTATTCAATCTTGTGTTGATGATATCCTCAAAATGCATCCGGAGTCTGCCAGTGCAGACTGCTCATCACATGCCTCTGTATAACTAACCATCTTGTGTGATGGGGATTTTTTAGCATCACCTAGTTAGCTTTTCTGACACACTGTACTCCACTTCATATAGTCTAGGGTAGCTGCACTAATGTAGATGTACCTGTTGTATTAATAAAAAAACAAATGGCTGGATACTTGAGCACCGGGGATATCATTTAAGACTGGATTACCATTATCCACACACCATCATTCTCGGAGATTAGAAATCATTGTCATGAGTTGAATCATTCTTTGCTGGAATCCGATTTTAAAATTCTAGACACTCGTATGAATGGCCAGTCGGATTGGAGAGTAATGGAATCCTTATATATCAGGCAACTGCGGCCTATGTTAAATAACAATCTTTCAGCTGTTCAACTGTACACTATAGTGCACACTATAGGCCTGGTAATTTGAGTTATAGGTCATATTGGCATTTTTTTCATTTTCTTTAGTTTACCATGTTTTGTCATTTTTTTTTTAATTTTCAGATTTTTTTAATTTTAGATTTCAAGTGTTGATAATGTATATTGTTAAAGTCTTTTATTTGACATATTATACATTTTTTTCATGTTTAGTTTTATTTGATATTTAAGTTTTCATAAGATTTTGGCAATTATTTTATAATTGTCTTCTATTTTGCTTGTGTTTTTATATACATTTTTTGTATGTGTGAAATTATTATTATCATAATAGTTATATTAGCGTTGAATATCCAATTTGTTAACTATCAACTTTAACTCCCTTTGATCACTTCACGTAAGTTTAATAGTGTGGTTTTATTTCAGTAGTTAATATTTTTGTTATTGATTTTAATTTATCTTATGTTATCTCTGTGACAGTTAGAAAGTTTTATCCTCTTTGATCACTTTACGTAAGTTTAAGTGTTCTGTTTTATAATTTGTGTCGTTTGATATCTCTTTTTAATTGGTAATTTTATTGTAACTTTTGTTTTTTCTTTTAAATCAGATGATGAATATATATATATATATATATATATATATATATATATATATATATATATATATATATATATATAATCATTTTAATTTGTGTTGTGTTAAAAGATATACTTTATTTCTCCTTTATGTCAGGAGATGATGGAGCATTAGACAGTAGATCAAGTGCCTGTCAATCATAGGATTGAACTCTGAATTTTATTCCATCCATTTCAGGCCCAAGAAAATGTTTTCCAAAAATGATTCCCCCCCCCAAAGAAAAAAGTCTAAAACTTAAGTCGACTCAAGTAACGAGGTCAAGATTGAGTGCACTCAAGGGATTGAGTGCACTCAACTTGAGTTGACCACTTAATAAAGTTGTGCTATTTAACGTCGATTGACGGAAATTAGACGTAATCTATTTTACCGTCGATTTGGACGGTCTTGTTACCGTCCAAATGTTTTCAATTCGGTTGTGGCTTGCCTGTAGCGCTTATGGGGATCAATATATCTCCACGGCCCGGTCTCTGACCAGGCCTCCTGGTTAGTCGTCAGGTCAACCAGGCTGTTGGACGCGGCTGCTCGCAGCCTGACGTCCTCCCCCCGCCCCTCCACCTCACTAGGAAATGTTGGAAGAACAGTTGTTTCAATGTTGGGAGAAAGTTGGATTGGTCATGTCCCGGATGAGTTAACATGAGACGAGCGCCTGTCGTTGACCGGTTTGGCTTGACTTAACCGGACAGTTCTGTGTTCTTCGGAATTTGGCTATGTTATCATGATTTTTCTACATTTACCGGATAATGCTGTGATATCCGGACGGGTCTGCGATATCCGGACAATGCTGCGGTGCCCGGCTATTTGTCCGTTATCTGGATAATCCTTGGGTTATCTTAGATAACCACAGTTCTCCTTGCACTCTTTTGATTGGTCTTGTGTTGGTGGGTATAGGGACGGGTTGGGGTGTCTGTGTCTAGTTAGGCGTCACAGGTCTTTGTATGCACCGTGGGAGACGGTGGCTGAGCGGACAGAACACTGGACGCGTGATCCTGTGGTCCCGGGTTCGATTCCGGGCGAGAAACGATGGACAAGGTTTCTTTCACCCTGATGCCCGTATTACCTAGCAGTAAATAGGTACCTGGGAGTTAGTCAGCTGTCACGGGCTGCTTCCAGGGGGCCGAGGCCTGGTCGAGGACCGGGCCGCGGGGACACTGAAGCCCCGAAATCATCTCAAGAAGATAACCTCAAGATAACCGTAGTCTAGAGAAGGTGACAAGCGAGCCTCTCCAGGTCCTTGTAGTCACCGTAGTCTAGAGGGAGGTGACAAGCGAGCCTCTACAGGTCCTTGTAGCCACCGTAGTCTAGAGGAGGTGACAAGCGAGGCTCTACAGGTCCTTGTAGCCACCTAGTCTACAGGACGGTGACAAGCGAGGCTCTACAGGTCCTTGTAGTCACCGTAGTCTAGAGGACGGTGACAAGCGAGCCTCTACAGGTCCTTGTAGTCACCGTAGTCTAGAGGACGGTGACAAGCGAGCCTCTACAGGTCCTTGTAACCACCGTAGTCTAGAGGAGGTGACATGCGAGGCTCTACAGGTCCTCTGTAATAGTAGAGGTTGACAAAGGAGCTCCAAGACCTGCCTCAGTCCCCGCTTCCAAGCTGACTCTTAAGAAAGTCGACACCCCACCAAAGCTGTTTAGGGGGGGGGGGGGGTGGGGGTGATTGTGGGGGTGGGGGGTGAGTGTGGGGGTGGGGGTAGGGTTGGTTTTTAATCACACCCTTCCCCCCCCCTCCTCTTCCTCCCTACCCATCCACACACCTTGCCCTACACCTTGGGCGTTGATGGGGCCTCCCTATCGACTTACCTACGGTGTTGCCTTTGTGCTTGCCTCTCGTGTGTGCTGGGTGGTATTCTACCTGGCTTGTCCTCTATTGGGCCCTGCCACCCCCTCACCCTCCCTGGCTTGTTCTCTATTGGACCTGTCACCCCCTCACCCTCCCTGGCTTGTCCTCTATTGGACCCTGTCACCCTCACCCTCCCTGGCTTGTCCTCTATTGGACCCTGTCACCCCTCACCCTCCTGGCTTGTCCTCTATTGGACCCTGTCACCCCCTCACCCTCCCTGGCTTGTCCTCTATTGGACCCTGTCACCCCTCACCCTCCCTGGCTTGTTCTCTATTGGGCCCTGTCACCCCCTCACCCTCCCTGGCTTGTCCTCTATTGGACCCTGTCACCCTCACCCTCCCTGGCTTGTTCTCTATTGGACCCTGTCACCCTCACCCTCCCTGGCTTGTCCTCTATTGGACCCTGTCACCCTCACCCTCCTTGGCTTGTCCTCTATTGGACCCTGTCACCCCCCTCACCCTCCCTGGCTTGTCCTCTATTGGACCCTGTCACCCTCACCCTCCCTGGCTTGTCCTCTATTGGACCCTGTCACCCTCACCCTCCTTGGCTTGTCCTCTATTGGACCCTGTCACCCTCACCCTCCCTGGCTTGTCCTCTATTGGACCTGTCACCCTCACCCTCCCTGGCTTGTCCTCTATTGGACCCTGTCACCCCTCACCCTCCCTGGCTTGTCCTCTATTGGACCCTGTCACCCTCACCCTCCTTGGCTTGTCCTCTATTGGACGCTGTCACCCTCACCCTCCCTGGCTTGTCCTCTATTGGACCCTGTCACCCCCTCACCCTCCCTGGCTTGTCCTCTATTGGACCCTGTCACCCTCACCCTCCCTGGCTTGTCCTCTATTGGACCCTGTCACCCCCTCACCCTCCCTGGCTTGTCCTCTATTGGACCCTGTCACCCCTCACCCTCCCTGGCTTGTCCTCTATTGGACCCTGTCACCCCCCCCTTACCCTCCCTGGCTTGTCCTCTATTGGACCCTGTCACCCTCACCCTCCTTGGCTTGCCCTCTATTGGACCCTGTCACCCCCTCACCCTCCCTGGCTTGTCCTCTATTGGACCCTGTCACCCCTCACCCTCCCTGGCTTGTCCTCTATTGGACCCTGTCACCCCCCTTACCCTCCCTGGCTTGTCCTCTATTGGACCCTGTCACCCTCACCCTCCTTGGCTTGTCCTCTATTGGACCCTGTCACCCTCACCCTCCTTGGCTTGTCCTCTATTGGACGCTGTCACCCTCACCCTCCCTGGCTTGTCCTCTAGTGGACCCTGTCACCCTCACCCTCCCTGGCTTGTCCTCTATTGGACACTGTCACCCTCACCCTCCCTGGCTTGTCCTCTATTGGACACTGTCCCTCTCACCCTCCCTCGTGTCCCTCTAGTGGACGTCGTCTCCGCCAGCTCTGGCGTAACAGAGCCAGGCAACCAGTGATCATTGAAATGACACAATAGATTTACAGCATCCCTATGCCAGCGTGCGTCCCATACTGTGCTTCTCTCATCCTCCCATGCTCCTGCCATGCCCTGGCACAGCCTGCCATGCCCTGGCACAGCTTGCCATGCCCTGGCACAGCCTGCCATGCCCTGGCACAGCCTGCCATGCCCTGGCACAGCTTGCCATGCCCTGGCACAGCCTGCCATGCCCTGCCACAGCCTGCCATGCCCTGGCACAGCCTGCCATGCCCTGCCACAGCCTGCCATGCCCTGCCACAGCCTGCCATGCCCTGGCACAGCCTGCCATGCCCTGGCACAGCCTGCCATGCCCTGGCACAGCCTGCCATGCCCTGCCACAGCCTGCCATGCCCTGGCACAGCCTGCCATGCCCTGGCACAGCCTGCCATGCCCTGCCACAGCCTGCCATGCCCTGCCACAGCCTGCCATGCCCTGCCACAGTCTGCCACTGCCCCCAAAAGAGGGAGGTAGGACATGACAGAGAGAGAGAGAGAGAGAGAGAGAGAGAGAGAGAGAGAGAGAGAGAGAGAGAGAGAGAGAGAGAGTGTAGTACAATTTGGCCTCAGTGTTGGAGTTAATGAGGCGAGACGCCACCACCCCCCCCTCTCTTCCTTCCCCCCCCTCCCCCCCCTTATATCCTGTTTTCCATCTTTCTTTCCCTTTCCTCATTCGTCTGTTCCTTCCATTATCTCAAGTCTTGCCACTTGTGTTATTTCCGTCATTCACCATCCCCCTTCTCATCTTCTTTACTCCCGCTTCCTCTATTTTTACCTTTCACTCTCCCTTGTCTCCCTCCTTCCCTTACTCTCTCCCTTGTCTCCCTCCTTCCCTTCCTCTCTCCCTTATCCCCTCCTTCCCTTACTCTCTCCCTTGTCTCCCTCCTTCCCTTCCTCTCTCCCTTGTCTCCCTCCTTCCCTTCCTCTCTCCCTTGTCTCCCTCCTTCCCTTACTCTCTCCCTTGTCTCCCTCCTTCCCTTTCTGTTTCTATTTCCTTTCCTCTTTTGATTTGTCGTTTTCTGTTTCCTTTTTCTTTGGGTTCTTTCACTTTTCCTTTCGCCAAAGCTCCTGTCCCTTCCTCTATCGCCCTTGTCTTTCCCGTCGGAAAGTTTCCTTCATTTCATTCCCTTTGCCTCTCTTTCCTTACCCCTTTCTCTCCCTTTACCCATTTCTTGCGTAGACAGGCAGGCAGGCAGGCAGGCAGGCAGGCAGGCAGGCAGGCAGGCAGGCAGGCAGGCAGGCAGGCAGGCAGGCAGGCAGGCAGGCAGGCAGGCAAGCAGGCAGGCAGGCAGGCAGGCAGGCAGGCAGGCAGGCAGGCAGGCAGGCAGGCAGGCAGGCAGGCAGGCAGGCAGGCAGGCAGGCAGGCAGGCAGGCAGGCAGGCAGGCAGGCAGGCAGGCAGGCAGGCAGGCAGGCAGGCAGGCAGGCAGGCAGGGGCAGGCAGGCAGGCAGGCAGGCAGGCGGGTAGGCAGGCGGGCAGGCAGGCAGGCAAGCAGGCAGGCAGGCAGGCAGGCAGGCAGGCAGGCGGGCAGGCAGGCAGGCAGGCAGGCAAGCAGGCAGGCAGGCAGGCAGGCAAGCAGGCAGGCAGGCAGGCAGGCAGGCAGGCAGGCAGGCAGGCGGGCAGGCAGGCAGGCAAGCAGGCAGGCAGGCAGGCAAGCAGGCAGGCAGGCAAGCAGGCAAGCAGGCAGGCAGGCAGGCAGGCAGGCAAGCAGGCAGGCAGGCAGGCAAGCAGGCAGGCAGGCAGGCAGGCAGGCAGGCAGGCAAGCAGGCAGGCAGGCAGGCAGGCAGGCAGGCAGGCAGGCGGGCAGGCAGGCAGGCAGGCAGGCAAGCAGGCAGGCAGGCAGGCAGGCAGGCAAGCAGGCAGGCAGGCAGGCAGGCAGGCAGGCAGGCGGGCAGGCAGGCAGGCAGGCAGGCAAGCAGGCAGGCAGGCAAGCAGGCAGGCAGGCAGGCAGGCAAGCAGGCAGGCAGGCAGGCAAGCAGCAGGCAGGCAGGCAGGCAGGCAGGCAAGCAGGCAGGCAGACAGGCAAGCAGGCAGGCAGGCAGGCAGGCAGGCAAGCAGGCAGGCAGGCAGGCAGGCAGGCAGGCGGGCAGGCAGGCAGGCAGGCAAGCAGGCAGGCAGGCAGGCAGGCAGGCAAGCAGGCAGGCAGGCAGGCAGGCAGGCAGGCAGGCAGGCAAGCAGGCAAGCAGGCAGGCAGGCAGGCAGGCAGGCAGGCAAGCAGGCAGGCAGGCAGGCAGGCAGGCAGGCAAGCAGGCAGGCAGGCAAGCAGGCAGGCAGGCAGGCAGGCAGGCAGGCAAGCAGGCAGGCAGGCAGGCAGGCAAGCAGGCAAGCAGGCAGGCAGGCAGGCAGGCAAGCAGGCAGGCAGGCAGGCAGGCAGGCAGGCAGGCAGGCAAGCAGGCAGGCAGGCAGGCAGGCAGGCAAGCAGGCAGGCAGGCAGGCAGGCAGGCAGGCAAGCAGGCAGGCAGGCAAGCAGCAGGCAGGCAGGCAGGCAGGCAGGCAGGCAGCAGGCAGGCAGACAGGCAAGCAGGCAGGCAAGCAAGCAGGCAGGCAGGCAGGCAGACAAGCAATCAAGCAAGCAGTAGGCAGGCAAGCAGGCAGGCAAGCAATCGGGCAAGCAGCAGGCAGTCTATCTGATTTATGCTAACTCGTAAAATCAGGCAGATTTGTAAACACAGCCTATAAAATCCTGTGATATCCGTACTCCAGGGAGTCTTTATTGATTTTTAAAATCACATTGAAATTTTATGTATCCATAATTTTCTTTACACCGAATGATTAACAAAAAAGTCATCCGTTCCTAAGCTGGTGTTACGGCGGTTAATAATATGTTTGTTGATGTTGGTAGACAGTCTGTTGGTTAGGTTAGGTCGTCAAGATGGGAAAAAGTCAGTTAATCCAACTGGGAAAAAAGCCTTTAGACACTTTTCTACTTTAATTCTACATTTAATCCAAACTGAGCTGGTCTGACACGATAGGAGCTAGTCGAATGTTAGACGAGATTGTATATCCTACCCCCTATCCTGCCCTACTCATCCTTAGCCTACCCTACCGTATCCTACCCTATCCTCACCTCATCCAGCGTGTCGTTACTGAGGCTAGTTTTATAAACATATCCTTCCCATCCTACTCTTTACATAATCCAACCAACCTGTACTCTAGAAATTATACTACACATATGTACTCTGGATACAATGTACACAATATGTACTCTGGATACAATGTACACAATATGTACTCTGGATACAATGTGCACAATATGTACTCTGGATACAATGTACACAATATGTACTCTGGATACAATGTACACAATATGTACTCTGGATACAATGTACACAATATGTACTCTGGATACAATGTACACAATATGTACTCTGGATACAATGTACACAATATGTACTCTGGATACAATGTACACAATATGTACTCTGGATACAATGTACACAATATGTACTCTGGATACAATGTACACAATATGTACTCTGGATACAATGTACACAATATGTACTCTGGATACAATGTACACAATATGTACTCTGGATACAATGTACACAATATGTACTCTGGATACAATGTACACAATATGTACTATTGTGCCCGAAACCTTCACATTTTGATCTATTTGAATCTTCAAGAACACAGCGAAAATTGAAATAACGGAATTTTTTAAAATTTCAAATTTAACGGTAAATTTAAACTATCCTGTGCCCAGATGACCAATCCTATCTTGAGATGATTTCGGGGCTTTTTAGTGTCCCCGAGTGTCCCTTTTTAGTGTCCTAAGCCTAACAGATGCAACATTAGGCCTAATTTCGTACATATATGCATTATAGTAGATCTAGGAAAAGCTGTTGATGGTCGTTAGTTGTTTCTCGAGTCCTTTACTGTGTTAATATTTCCAACAAGTTAATATTTTTCACTTTTTGGAAGTATTCCATCCATAGTCACTATAGGTACTTTTTGTACAGCTTTTGCGAGAAAAGTTTCCGAGGGTTCGCTTCTATAATGTTAATTGGTAACTAAATCCGCAGAGTGCCCAATTGTTTCTGATTTAGTGCTAATCTTTCTTTTTTATTTACTACATAGTGACTTCTTTCTGAAGAAGAATATGTTTCGTATTCTTAATTTGATACTTGTTTAACCCTTTCATACTCTGTAGGGAATTAACACCCTACCGAAGACTCTAGCCTGGGCCAGATTCACGAAGCAGTTACGCAAGCACTTACGAACCTGGACCCAGATTCACGAAGCAGTTACGCAAGCACTTACGAAGCTGTCCATCTTTTCTCAATCTTTGGCGGCTTTGTTTACAATTATTAAACAGTTAATGAGCTCCGAAGCACCAGGAGGCTGTTTATAACAATAACAACAGTTGACTGGCAAGTTTTCCTACTTATAAACTGTTTAATAAATGTAACCAAAGCCGTCAAAGATGTACACGTTCGTAAGTACTTGCGTAACTGCTTCGTGAATCTGGCCCCAGGTTCGTACGTGCTTGCGTAACTGCTTCGTGAATCTGGCCCCAGGTTCGTACGTGCTTGCGTAACTGCTTCGTGAATCTGGCCCCAGGTTCGTACGTGCTTGCGTAACTGCTTCGTGAATCTGGCCCCAGGTTCGTACGTGCTTGCGTAACTGCTTCGTGAATCTGGCCCCAGGTGTGTTAGTGGTGTGACCGAGCACCAGCAGGTTGTCCCAACCAGTAAAGGCGAACGTTGGGTAGTGAAGCCAGGTGTGTGAGGCGCCTCACACACCACTGCGAATACTCACAATCTTGCGATAACTATTTAGTCTGGCTGGTGAGTTTAGTCAAGTGAGATGATTGACTTTTAAAGCTTTCTCAGTAATTACTGAACGCTGCTCAAGCTCGGGTAAGTTTTGTTTATATATATATATATATATATATATATATATATATATATATATATATATATATATATATATATATATGAGTTAGCCTTAGTTAATGACGTTTTCTTTCTCTGTTTTCAGGTGAGTGTTGCCATAACCCGTTGGTGAGTTGTCATTACCCGTTGGTGAGTTGCCATGATCTGTTGGGGAGTTGCCATGATCTGTTGGTGAGTGTTGGCATGACCTGTTGGTGAGTTGCCATGATCTGTTGGGGAGTTGCCATGATCCGTTGGTGAGTGTTGGCATGACCTGTTGGTGAGTTGCCATGATCTGTTGGGGAGTGTTGTCATGACCCGTTGGTGAGTTGCCATGATTCGTTGGTGAGAGTTGCCATGATCCGTTGGTGAGTTGCCATGATCCGTTGGTGAGTTGCCATGACCCGTTGGTGAGTATTGGCATGATCCACTGGTTTTGTTGACATAAACCGCTAGTGAGCGTCGCCACAATCCGCTGGGGGTGTCGCCATATAACCAGCTGAGGGTGTCGCCATATTGCCAGCTAGGAGGTGGTTGCGCCACACCCCTATTGGTGGCGTTGCCATAGCCCCGCTGGCGATGAGTCTGATGACACAAACACGTTAATGAATTTGCCGTTTGTTGACATTCTCAAACTTTGGCGCGCAATTCGACGCATGCGCAGACGAACTCTAAATCTCCCGCGCGAGTTTTCAAACACCTGTCGGATATCTTCCCGCGTCTGACAACTAAAAAAATGGCACATAATCCACCGTAGCCATGAATGGCAGTAACGAACTATAGTATAGTGTAGCAGGCGGTAGTTAAGGATGTATTATAATGTGTTGTGAAGGGGGGAAGAGGGGGTGTTGGTGGCAGTGGGGAGGTGGGTTGGGGGTTGAGAGGCGGGAAGATCGTCATTCCGCGGCCGGCCGTCGAGCGGGGCGGACGTGTGTGCCGGAGCGTCTTCCGCGATCACCCGTTCGCGCGCGGTATATATATATATATATATATCTAGCTTCTTAGCGCCGTTCTCCCGCCTAGTGTGGCCTTCTATGTGATCCGCGCGATTGTTTGGGATTACGTGGCTCTTGTTTAACCTGTTCAAACACCTCTGTGGCACTCGATAGCTCGACTCGTCTAGGTACTTGCGTTTTATTCAGGTTTCAACTTAAAGCCAACATCACTGTCTATTCTCCCCCTGGCTAGTTGGACCTTGTGATCTATCGTCCTGCGCTTGTGCTGATAGAATGACCCCCCCCTCTCCCCTTTTCTCTCACTACGACTCCTACACTTATATTTTAACCCCCTCTCTCCCCTCTCAAAATACGACCCCCTACATCACCCCATCACCCCCCTCCCTGTCTCTCCCACGCCATCTTTACAAATTCTACCTAGTGTAGCTTCCAGGGATCAACGGCCCCGCGGTCCAGTCTCCGACCAGGCCTCCCGGCAGGTCGTCTGGTCAACCAGGCTGTTGGACGCCCTCTCACAACATGCTGCACGAGTGCTCAGAGTGCGACAGGTGGCACTGGCCAAGAGTGCCTGAGTTTCAGTGTGTGCCAGGGGCTGACACCCTGAGGAGTGCCACCCAGAGTGGAAGACATCTTAAGTGGCTGAGTGGAGGTCGTCTTAAGTCGTACGACGTCTTAAGTGGCTGAGTGGAGGTCGTCTCAGGTCGTACGACGTCTTAAGTGGCTGAGTGGAGGTCGTCTCAGCTCGTACGACGTCTTAAGTGGCTGAGTGGAGGTCGTCTCAGGTCGTACGACGTCTTAAGTGGCTGAGTGGAGGTCGTCTCAGGTCGTACGACGTCTTAAGTGGCTGAGTGGAGCTCGTCTCAGGTCGTACGAATGTATATACGACCGTGGGGAAGTGTGGGTGTGTTTGACCAATCACATGCTAGTGTTCGAAACGTGTAATATACAGCAGCGAGAAAACGTTTTCAGCGTGACTACACTATTGAGGTAACGTTTTTAGTACTGCATAAATAAACGTTTGGTCAGCGTTAGGTGAAATGTGTTCGCTCAATGTTTCGCTCACTCCGTTACCGCCTTTAAGGCGTGAGAAACGTTTCCATAGTAACCACTGCCAAGGAAACTGCCAGAAAGGTAGAAGGTAGATGTGCTGCTACAGGTAGATATATGCCACAGGTAAATATGTCACAGGTAGATATATGCCACAGGTAAATATGTCACAGGTAGATATATGCCACAGGTAATATGTCACAGGTAGATATATGCCACAGGTAGATATGTCACAGGTAGATATATGCCACAGGTAGATATGTCACAGGTAGATATATGCCACAAGTAGATATGTCACAGGTAGATATATGCCACAGGTAGATATATGCCACAGGTAGATATGTCACAGGTAATATATGCCACAAGTAGATATATGCCACAGGTAAATATGTCACAGGTAGATATATGCCACAGGTAGATATGTCACAGGTAGATATATGTCACAGGTAGATATGTCACAGGTAGATATATGCCACAGGTAGATATATGCCACAGGTAGATATATGCCACAGGTAGATATGTCACAGGTAGATATATGCCACAAGTAGATATGTCACAGGTAGATATATGCCACAGGTAAATATGTCACAGGTAGATATATGCCACAGGTAGATATATGCCACAGGTAGATATATGTCACGGGTAGATATATGCCACAGGTAGATATATGCCACAGGTAGATATATGCCACAGGTAGATATATGTCACAGGTAGATATATGTCACAGGTAGATATATGTTAAGGTAGATATATGCCACAGGTAGATATATGCCACAGGTAAATATGCCACAAGTAGATATATGCCACAGGTAGATACATGTCACAGGTAGATATGCCACAGGTAAATATGTCACAGGTAGATATATGCCACAGGTAGATATATGCCAAGGGTAGATATAGGCCAGAGGTAGATATAGGCCACAAGTAGATATATGCCACAAGTAGATATATGCCACAAGTAGATATATGCCACAAGTAGATATATACCACAGGTAGATGAACTGCTGCAGGCTAAATCACCAGTGTTAAATCTTAACTAGACTGAAATATACAAAAAAACTATCAGAGATTTCTTGTCTCAATAAGTTTCTTGGGTAATTAATTTACAGTGAGCGAGTGAGGTGTTTGAATATGCTAATTCAGTGTTCTGAAGTTATTAAATGATTGACTCGCGTCAATTATTCAATCATTCACTGTGAGTAATTGTTGTCCATATTTTCTGTTGCAATTTTGGCCTTTATGTTGCTTGGTTTAGCGGGTCGGTCAGATGTTCAATTATCAATTGTCAATTATCATTGTAAGTTTAATTGGTGTTTGGATTGGTGCATGCGATCGTTTCTTTGTTGCTTGTTGCGTGAGTGGCTGATCCATCTGAGAGAGAGAGAGAGAGAGAGAGAGAGAGAGAGAGAGAGAGAGAGAGAGAGAGAGAGAGAGAGAGAGAGAGACAGTGCATTGAACTATTGATAGACTAAAGGCAGGGCTTAGGAGCAAGCACTCGACTCTACAAGCCAATGAGTACAGCTAGTTGAGAACAATTTTAATATATATAAATTCACACATATTACCGACCACATCTGAAAGCACTCCTAAGAAACCCAAGAGGAGCTGGCTGAAATTGGAGATGAATTTCGCTAAAGGTCCTTTAAATTAACTACATCATATCCACTAAGTCTAGACTCGCTAGTTCCCGAAATAATACTCGGGCTCACCATAGCCCGTGCTACTTGGAATTTTCTTCCAGGTAGCGAATCTTAAATAACAACCGTAACATAACGAGGTCCTCCTTAATATTAACCACCTTCGATTGAGGATTAGCTCGTAGGGCATCGGGGCTCGTAACTGTTAAGTAACTGTTAAGTAACTGTTAAGTAACTGGCGCGTTCGGGAAGTTAAAAGCAAGAAGGAAATGCAAAAGAAAGTTTGACAGTCCCGAAAAACTCAAATCATTTGAAAGCGCAGACTTTCAAATGTTTTTGAAAGCTTTCAAAAAAGTTGAAATTTCAAAAAAGTCCTGCAATAGCAATAATGCTCGCTCTACACACCTCCTGCCTAACTCACATATTTTTGTATGTTTCGCAGTATAATAAAACAATTTATACACTCATATACGAAATATTTAAAAAAAAGTTTGTCATACTTTGCCCGTAATTACCTAAAATATCCCAGCGGTCTTGGTGGCGTCGCTCATGGGGACCGGCCTCTATCCACCGCCCTGCTAACCCTAACCTTCCATCCACACGCCGCATGCCTCACCTCAACAACAGTCGGTTGACCAGAACCATCAACCAGGAGGTCTGGTCAGAGACTGGGCCGCGGGGTTGTTGTTGTTGTTAAGATTTAGCTCGGGACGAAGTGTCCATGTAGCACGGGCTATGGTGAACCCGTAATTGAGTTTGGTTATACATGATAACCTTTTTCATGTGATATTTGGGTCTAAGTTTAAAATGGAGGTGGGGATTCCTCCTTTTTCCTGTTTCTTTTTCGCTTCTGTTTTAGTTCACTGGTTTAATCTTGTAACATTATCTTGGTGGTGGATGTAGATGCAGAATGCTCACTAATGAGTCCATTCCTCAGCGGCTTTTCTAATCATTGTAGTCATTGTGGAATGTGCATCTATGCAGCTGCTGTCGTTGGATAATGTTGAGTTTGATGCGCAGGCTTCAGTAGCTTCACATTCCAGTAAGTAGTGCAATAATGGCGCCTCTGTTTCTGTCCCACAGATGTGACAGTCTTTAACTATTGGGTTCGTTACCTCCCAGCAGCACTTGTAACCAAGTCGAGTCTGTGTATGGCTACTGCAATGTCTCTGGATATCTTTTTGTCAGGCTTGAAAGAGGAAACAGTGGCTTGTTCGTCCCATATCGCAGTGGATCTTCCTTCCGCTACTTTGGCTCTGTGGCGACTTACTCGGCTGATAGATAGATAAGATTAAGCCACCCAAGAGGTGGCACGTGCATGAATAGCCCGTAAGTGGTACAATTTTTTTTTTCAGTAATTCTTTCAGTATTCTGAGGTTGCATTTAATCGTCAAGCTGTTATCGCGGAGGAGGATACTGCTTGACAGTCTTTATGAGGGTGTCCAGCTGCTGGACCCTTTGTTGACCAGGAGAGTGGCTGTTGATGCTTCAGGTGGCCACTACAAGATTCAGGACTCTTAAAGATCTTCTAAGGTCGTTGGTTGCTTCACATTCCAGAAGATAGTGAAGTAATGGTTTTTCTGTGACAGTTTGGCAGAAGAATAAAGGGCCGCGGGGCAGTTGACCCCCTGGAATAACGCAAAGCAAGGTAAGGTGCCACGCAGCTCACCTCACTCCAAAGGAGGTAACGGAGAGTGAGAATGTTTGTCTCTCCAAAGTTGGAGGCCAAATGCTTGGGGTTAGCCACGCTCAAATTTGCAGGAGAAATGGTCTTGGGTATGGGACGGACATGGTTGTCGGGATAGGCCATGTTAAGCGCTTTAACAAATATTATCATTCATAGACACCACGCATGCGATTTCCTTGACGATAAATGTGAAATATTTGGTGTGATTTCCCTAGAGTTTATAATAATCATAGTACTATATTTTCTGAGAGACCCATTCAGTTGTTTCAGTTCTTTTAAATAATACAGTTTCTGAGAGTTGTAGGAGAGTGGA
>WNGS01006918.1:0-13353 GCA_020271785.1 Procambarus virginalis
AGTAGCTGAGAAGTGAGTTCTGGCTACTAGGTACGACATATATATATATATCTATATAAATATATATATAGTATATTATATATAATGGTATCAAAACATACAAGACAAATGCCTATAGGTTAGGGATCTCTTGAAGCTCTCTCCGCTTCCGGACTGGAACCGAGGACGCAGCAAGCATTTCCCCTCTGGATCGCCACACTGAGGCGCTGAAAACAAAAAACTGCAAGCCCTTGGGTCTCTGGTGACGACGATGAGCTTGGAACCCAATTCCTTGAGAAATCCCACAGGCACTCTTGCGCCAGGGGCCATGCGTCTCAGACGCTATTGGAACAAAGAGGTATTGGCCTGCAAGTCACCTGTATTTGAGAGATTTTGCTGTTTCCCTATGTGGATTGGCCGCGCCCCACCTGCTTGATCAGCTCCGAAGTGTACAAAGGTGTCAGCCAGGGTGGGATAACACATGTGTAGGCGCCACACCAACT
Source organism: Procambarus virginalis (assembly GCA_020271785.1). Classification (NCBI taxonomy): domain Eukaryota; kingdom Metazoa; phylum Arthropoda; class Malacostraca; order Decapoda; family Cambaridae; genus Procambarus; species Procambarus virginalis. The sequence goes on from WNGS01006918.1 coordinate 483, forward strand.
GTCTACGTTCCTTCCATGAGTATATGGTTATTCCATCAGGGCGAAGTGCGAGGAAATCCGGGGTATCAGTGGACCCCTAGGCTGTGAGGTTCTCTCTCCGCTGGGCACGTTGCTGAGACGAGACGTCTCTTGATGATGTCATTGACCTCTTTGTGTCTTGCATTGCTTTGTGCTTCCGCAATGCAACCCATGCAGTCCGTATTGGTCTTAGCTTCCAACCCTGTTTCAAATACACATTGTATCAGTGTGAAGTGGGGGGGGGCACCAAGGGAGAGGGCCACTGCTACACGAAGGGATTCTGGATCTAGGTGCATGCCCATTGCTGACAAGGGTACTGCCAGGAGAAAGTCCCCTGCATGGGGGCCATGCACTGCGTCTGAGGCGGTGCTTGTCTCTTGTCTGATGTTATGGCGGCGCTGAGCATGGCATCAGCTACTTTTTCCACTAGAGGGTGGTCCCAGCGGGACTGTTTGTGTTGTTTTGTTGGCTCTATAATGGTTGCTGGGGGTGCCAGAACATCCCACTGATTGGAACATTCAGTGAAAGCAGGATCGTGTTTTCCTGCTGAATCTCTCAAGATTGCAGGTAAGATATCTCTGACGAGGTTGTGCGATGCGTGGGAAGAGGAAAGGAAGGCTGGTAGAGCAATTTGGGAGGCTTTGCGGACACCAAGGCCGCCAAGTTTTACAGGAAGGGTTATGATAGTATACATATATATATATATATATATAATATATATATATATATATATATTATATATATATATATATATTATAGATATAATATATATATATATAGTATATATATATATTATATTATACACACGTATATATACACAACCACATATATATATATAATATATATATATATATATATATATATATATATATATATATATATATATTATATATAATATTATATATATGCGAAACAAGCCTGAATGGTCCCCAGACTATATGCGAATTGAAAACTTCACACCCCAGAAGTGTCTCGAGAGCCATACTCCCAGGAGCAACAGCAACTGGTATGTACAAGACAGCCTTAAAACCACTTGACCATCACGAACCGGACAAAATGAGGTGATAGCCGAGCTATTTGAACCACCTCACCGCCGGCACTCGGATGGTTATCTTGGGCATAGCATTTTACCAAATCACCTCATTCTTTGGGGCACACGTGAGGAACACAAATGCGAACAAGCCTGATGGTCCCCAGGGACTATATGCGAATGAAAACTCACACCCCCAGAAAGTGACTCGAACCCATACCCCAGGAGCAACGCAACTGGGTATGTACGAAGACGCCTTAAACCACTTGCCACTCACGACCGGACAAATGAGGTGAAGGCCGAAGCTATTTGAACCACCTCACCGCCGGCACTCGGATGGTTATCTTGGGCATAGCATTTTACCAAAGCACCTCATTCTTTGGGGCACAACGTGAAGGAACACAAATGCGAACAAGCCTGAATGGTCCCCTGGACTATAGCGAATGAAAACTCACACCCCAGAAGTGACTTGAACCCTTACTCCCAAGGAGCACGCAACTGGTATGTACAAGACGCCTTAAACCACTAAACCACTTGACCATCACGGACCGGAAGACAAAAGGAGGTGATAGCCGAAGCTATGTTGAACCACCTCACCGCCGGCACTGCGGATTGGTTATCTTGGGCATAGTCATTTTACCAAATCACACTCATTCTTTGGGGCACCGTGAGGAACACAAAATGCGAACAAGCCTGAATGGTCCCCAGGACTATATGCGAATGAAAACTCACACCCAAGAAGTGACGTCGAACCCATACTCCCAGGAGTCAACGCAACTGGTATGTACAAGACGCCTTAAACCACTTGACCATCACGACCGGACAAAATGAGGTGATAGCCGAAGCTATTTGAACCACCTACACCGTCCGGCACTCGGATGGTTATCTTGGGCATGGCATTTTACCAAATCACCAGTCATTCTTTGGGGCACACGTGAGGAACACAAATGCGAACAAGCCTGAATGGTCCCCTGGACTATATGCGAATGAAAACTCACACCCCCAGAAGTGACTTGAACCCATACTCCCAGGAGCAACGCAACGGGTATGTACAAGACGCCTTAAACCACTTGACCATCACGACCGGACAAAATGAGGTGATAAGCCGAAGCTATTTGAAACCACCTCACCGCCGGCACTCGGATGGTTATTCTGGGCATAGCATTTTACCAAATCACCTCATTCTTTGGGGCACACGTGAGGAACACAAATGCGAACAAGCCTGAATGGTCCCCTGGACTATATGCGAATGAAAACTCACACCCCAGAAGTGACTCGAAACCCATACTCCCAGGAGCAACCGCAACTGGTATGTACAAGACGCCTTAAACCACTTGGACCATCACCGACCGGACAAAATGAGGTGATAGCCGAAGCTATTTGAACCACCTTCACCGGCCGGCACTCGGATGGTTATCTTGGGCATAGCATTTACCAAATCACCTCATTCTTGGGGCACACGTGAGGAACACAAATGCGAACAAGCCTGAATGGTCCCCAGGAATATATGCGAATGAAAACTTCCACCCCAGAAGTGACTCGAACCATACTCCCAGGAGCAACGCAACTGGTATGTACAAGACGCCTTAAACCACTTGACCATCACGACCGGACAAAATGAGGTGATAGCCGAAGCTATTTGAAACCAACCACAGGGAAACGGCAAAATCTCTCAAATACAGGCGACTGGCAGTCCAATACCTCTTTGTTCCCCATAGCGTCTGAGACACATGGCCCCTGGGGCAAGAGTGCCTTGGGATTTCTCAAGGAATTGGGTTCCAAGCTCATCGACGTCACCAGAGAGACCCAAGGGCTTGCAGTTTTTTGTTTCAGCGCCTCAGTGTGGCGATCCAGAGGGGAAATGCTAGCTGCGTCCATACGGTTCCTGTCCGGAAGTGGAGGAGCTTCAAGAGATACATAACCTTTAGGCATTTGTCTTGTATGTTTTGTAACCTTTAAATACACAATAAAGCATAAAAAAAAGAAGGGGTGGTAGGAGAAAAGCACACAGAACTGTATTGGAGGGGACCTACGTTCCTCCAATGCGTTATGTGTGATTTCCTCCGAGGCAATGGGTCCCCTTCTTCCAGCCAGAGGTGGTACTCCCTTCCCTATAAAAAAAAAAAATTATATATATATATATATATATATATATATATATTGTGACGGTAATCGAGTTGGAAATGGTGGTCGGCAGTCTTCCAACTAGCAGTTCTCATTGCTGGGCCACATATAATATAAAAAAAGAAAAGGAAAAAAAAAAGAGAAAAAAAAAGAATGACTGCGTGATTTGGTAATCTGTGGTAAGGTTGTAAAGACGAAAAGCAATAATAAAAAATATGGATTTTAATAACAATAAGAAAACACAAATTGAAATAAATGCAAAAACTTGGCTTACTGGCAAAAACAATAAACAATATAAACATGAAAATAGATTACGTTAATGGGGAGGAGAATTGACATACAAAAGTAAGTAAAATATGAATGCTGGAATATATGCACTAACTATGAACCTCTACTTGACCACACAGAGTGAGTCACTTAGGAGTTCACAGCTTGCGAGCACACAATATTCTGGCTGGCAGAAACGTAAGGGACTCCAACAATAACTGGTGAGGTCTTGTGATTGGCGGGACCCGGAGTGGAGTGTTGGTTGGCGGCCAATGAGGAAGCTGGATGGTCGCAGGCGCTAGTTAGGCGTTGGCGCGTCGACCAGGTGCAGCAGTGGGGGGGAAGGAGGGAGTTGCTGGTACGTGTGGCGAGCTTATAATACGTTTAGCCACACAAAACGTATCATTTATGTGGATGAGGACAGGAGTGATTCGCAGAAATGGCAGGCTAAATCTCTGATAAGAGATTATCGTCACAACTCTCCCCCGAAGCCTGCCGTTTCGGGTGAATCACGTCCACTGGAGGTAGAGTGGGAGGTGGAGCTGCCTCCACCTCATGCACTCTGGAGAGGGCATCAGCGATGATGTTGTCAGGCCCCTTGATGTAGCAGATCGTTAAGTTGAAGCCTTGAAGATATAAAGCCCATCGCAGCAGACGTTGGTTATTAAACTGGGCTTGATGTAAAAATCTCAGAGGGTTGTGGTCCGAATAGATGGTAGTGGACCTAGCACCGTGCAGATATGGTGCAAAAGTGTTGTAGGCTCAGGACGATGGACAGGAGTTCCTTCTCTATAGTACTGTAGTTCTTCTGATGAGGCTTCAACTTGTAACTGTAGTAGCTGACAGGTAGAACCTCCTCGCCTCGCTGCTGCATTAAGGGGCCTGACAACATCATCGCTGATGCCCTCTCCAGAGTGCATGAGGTCACCATTTATAGGTGACTCCCTGGACAGGCCCCCATTTATAGGTGACTCCTGGACAGGCCCCATTTATATGTGACGGTAATCGAGTTGGAAATGGTGGTCGGCAGTCTTCCAACTAGCAGTTCTCATTGCTGGGCCACATATAATATAAAAAAAAGAAAAGGAAAAAAAAAAGAGAAAAAAAAGAATGACTGCGTGATTTGGTAATCTGTGGTAAGGTTGTAAAGACGAAAAGCAATAATAAAAATATGGATTTTAATAACAATAAGAAAACACAAATTGAAATAAATGCAAAAACTTGGCTTACTTGCATGGGAGATATTGAAACTGGGAGGAAGACTAGCTGCCGCTTGTTGGAGTTGAGCTTGGTGTGCAGCGTCCCTCGTGAGTTCTCGGTCACGACAGTTTAGAGCTGCTTCTGCCTGTCGTTTGTCGTGGTCGCGTTGTATCTCGAGTCGCTGTTTGTATAAGGTCAACTCACGTTCTTGCTGTCCTCGGAGGAGTAGGGCCTCCCTCTCACTTTCTTCCTTCTCAGGGCCGCTTCACGCTCTCTGATTGCAGCTTCACGCGTTGTCTTCCTTTCTCAGGGCCGCTTCACGCTCTCTGATTGCAGCTTCACGCTCTCTGCTTGCAGCTGCTTCTTGTTGTTGCTGTAGCTCGATCTTGGCAAGTTCCAATTTGAGCTTTATCGCTCTCAAGTCATCTTTATCTGAAATAATGTGCTGTTCATGGGTAGAAGAATCTATAATATCTTCCTCAGCAAGGTGATCCAGTATCATATTATTAATGGTAAATTTGTTGGCTCCATCAGGAACTTCTAAGTGATACTCATGTGCAAGAGTTAACAAATCGACCCTCTTAGCGTGACGTAAGGTCCCTATTTCTCTTTCTGGATTGCTTTGAAAACTTGTAAGCGGAACATGGTGAAAATATAGCAAAACAAAGGATATGAATATCGTGAGAATGTGGCGAGTGTCAGAAACAGGAAACGTGGCAACTGATACCTATCCTGTGGAGAATTATTAATAATTAAAGTAAATTCAAGATGGTAAATGAATAAGGTCGCAGGAAATCTTGTACCTGGTACTCACTATGGGAGGATAAAGGCAAGAAAATCCTACTAATTAGTGAAAACTAATTTTAGAATACAAGTGAAACACTAAATGGCTTCAAAATGAGGTAGTCCAAAAAATGTAGTCATACCTTGCCGAGTCACTGTAGAACATAAGCAATGGTACCCACTGAAATTGAATATGGTATTTACAGAATTAGCGAACTTTTGTGCTCAAAGAAAGAACGCCAATTCCCTACCTTAAGTAAATACCATCAGTCTGACCGACGAGTAGGGGTGCGATGTGTCAACTGGTGACGAGAACTATCGGCGAGGTCCCAATTCGCCAATAATAGTTCGTGCTAGAGGATCTAAAGCCCTCTTTTTCCTCCTAGAGTCGGATTGCAGGACTTGGGTGCTATTGACCCGGAGACAGACCACAGTACCAGGGTACCTATGTGATAATCTGTCAAAAAGTGAGAAATATTGGGGGACAAAGATGTTAAACACGGAGGATAACACGGAAGGGGGAGACGACCAATTAAGAGTATGACTGCGGCCTACAGTCACCACGTAATCCAAAGTTGTCTCACTCTCACCATATGCTATTCCCGTAATGTACAATATACACAGCACCATATAAAATAAAGAATGATTAATGTGAATAATGGAAGCAAGGGAAATAAGAGCCAAGTGCGCTTACCACAATTACCAAACCTGAGTGAAGCTCCGTGGACAGATCTCTATTTAATAGTGACTCCGTGGACAGAACTCCATTTATAGGTGACTCCGTGGACAGGCCCCCATTTATAGGTGACTCCCGGACAGGCCCCCATTTATATGTGACGGTAATCGAGTTGGAAATGGTGGTCGGCAGTCTTCCAACTAGCAGTTGTCATTGCTGGGCCACATATAATATAAAAAAAAGAAAAGGAAAAAAAAGAGAAAAAAAAAGAATGACTGCGTGATTTGGTAATCTGTGGTAAGGTTGTAAAGACGAAAAGCAATAATAAAAAATATGGATTTTAATAACAATAAGAAAACACAAATTGAAATAAATGCAAAAACTTGGCTTACTGGCAAAAACAATAAACAATATAAACATGAAAATAGATTACGTTAATGGGGAGGAGAATTGACATACAAAAGTAAGTAAAATATGAATGCTGGAATATATGCACTAACTATGAACCTCTACTTGACCACACAGAGTGAGTCACTTAGGAGTTCACAGCTTGCGAGCACACAATATTCTGGCTGGCAGAAACGTAAGGGACTCCAACAATAACTGGTGAGGTCTTGTGATTGGCGGGGAGCCGGAGTGGAGTGTTGGTTGGCGGCCAATGAGGAAGCTGGATGGTCGCAGTCGCTAGTTAGGCCGTTGGCGCGTCGACCAGGTGCAGCAGTGGGGGGGAAGGAGGGAGTTGCTGGTACGTGTGGCGAGCTTATAATACGTTTAGCCACACAAAACGTATCATTTATGTGATGAGGACAGGAGTGATTCGCAGAAATGGCAGGCTAAATCTCTGATAAGAGATTATCGTCACAATATATATATATATAATATATATATATATATATTATATATATATATATATATATATATATATATATATATATATATATATATATATATATATATATATATATATATATAAATGGAAATGTTCGTTTGTTCAAAATCGCTAATCTCCGAAAGTTCTTCATCGATTGCTTTGAAATTTTCACACAATGTTCCATTCGCATCCGGCCAGGTTTTTATATACAAATTATATAGATGTCACGTCTGTGACGGTAAAAAAAATATGTTTTTTTCTGAAAAACTGTGTTTTTCATGTGTTTTTCATATAAGGAAAATCTTCGAAACCTCTTTACTGATTGCTTTGAATATTTGACACAAAGTTGCATACGAATAGGCGCGTTTTTTTATATATCTACTATATTCATGCCTCACCTGTAACAGGAAAATTTTTAAAAAAAAAAAAACATTGCCATCTGTTGGACTTAAGAGCAACACACGCTGTAATCTCCGAAAGTTCTTCACCGATTGCTTTGAAATTTTGACACAACGTTCCATTCGAATACGTGTGTGTCTTTATATACCTACTATATAGATGCCACACCTGTGACAAGTCAAAACATGCGTTTATAAAAAACAGCGCCATCTGTTGCCCGTAAGAGCAACATACGATATACACACTATGTTATGATTCCATTTCAATGTTTCCGATAGCACTGATAAATTTAATTTTCATAGATTTTAATTTTTTTTTAATTTTTATTTAATTATTTTGTGTGACGTTGCATTTGAATTGAGCTGTGTTTTTTACCATTCTGTTCATTTCGTGGGTATAGCATATTTTTTTTTCATTTTTTAACTGTTCTTATTTGTCAGTGCAATTGGTGGTGAAATTGGGCTGTGTCGATTGATCTGCATTTGAATATAAATATTTCGTTAGTATTTTTTGTTTTTGTTTTGAGAACAAGAAAATGTACAACACGTTTATTTCTCAGCTGCAAATGTGAAACAAACAGCTATGAATCCACTGGCTAACCGTTAACTGCTTTCTTCACGTTATGTCAAAATGATGCGTTGGCGAAAACACTGCTGTATTCGGAAATACCTACATATTACACATGGAATGCCAGTATTATGCATTCATTCAGAATATTCAGACAAACTACAATTGGCAGACTGTACACCGTGCATCCCAATCAAGATGAATGCTTCTTTTTTGCATGCTGTTGGTAAATGCGCCCGGTTCGACGTCTTTCCAGCCATTGAGATTTGTCAACGGCGTTACACATGCCACTTTCCGTAGTGCATGTCCAGCTCTGAATTTATTGGAGAACGACCGACACTGGGATGTATGCATTAGTGACGTCCAACACGTCACATACAAATCAAATTCGTGCATTGTTTGCAATCATATTGACCACCGGGTCTCCTTCATCTGCAACAGAGATATGGGAGAAATATAAATCACACATGGCTGAAGATAATATCGGTCGAATACTCAAGGAAAATTCATATATGAACATGGATTTCACAGCAGAAATCTACAACGAAGCGTTGATAATTATTGAAGATTTGTGCTTAGAAATCGCGAACAAAGTTCTAAATCAATTGGAAATGCCATCGCCGAATCGATCTGCTGCTGCGTCGTTTGATTTAGAATTGCGTCGTGAACAAAATTACAACACGGGTGATCTGTTGTCGTATGTGCAATCAAATTTTCCTAAGCTAATGCTTGAGCGAAAATTCATGTACAATCAAATAATTCAAATTGTTGTTAACGAGTTTGGAGAAATCTTCTTAGATTCGCCAGGAGGAATTGTAAAACCTTCCTAATTAGATTGATTCTGACAGCATTTCGATCCGAAAATGGCATACCCTTAGTGTTCTTGCATCGTGCGCAATAGCTGCGACATTGTTACCAGGTGGAAGAACTGTTACTTCGGCGTTGAAATTGACTTTGAGCATGCAATTCATTGAAACTCCCACGTGCAACATTACCAAAGTATCCGACATGGGAAAAGTATTGCAGAAATGTAACCTTATTGTTTGGAATGAATGCACAATGGCCCACAAAAAATCGCTTGAGGCTCTTGATCGATCATTGAAAGATTTTTGTGGCAACATCAGACCATTTGGGAACGCATTAATATTGCAAGTAGGAGATTTCAGGCAAACATTACTAGTAATTCCTCGATCGACACCAGCGGACGAAATAAATGCTACACTGAAATACTCTTCTTTGTGACGCCACGTAAACACGATAAAATTAATTACAAATTTGCGTGTCCAGCTGCAAAACGATCCATCAGCTCAGATATTCTCACATCAATTTCTGGAAATTGGGAAGGGAAACGTGCCGGTTGACCTGACCTCAGGACGAATTTCATTGTCACATAACTTCTACAATTTAGTGACGTCAAAAGAAGAATTGGTTGAAAAAGTATTTCCCAATATTCAAACCAATTATAAGAATCACGATTGGCTGAATGAACGAGCTGTTCTTGCGGCCAAGAACAAAGACATCTACGAACTTAACAATATTATTTAGTCTAAAATTCAAAGCGAGGCCGTCACATACTAGTCCGTTGACACTGTTGAGGAAGCAGATAAAGCGGTTAATTATCCAACATAATTTTTTAAATCATTTGATCTGCCAGTGATACCATCACACATATGGCAATTGAAAATCAGCATACCAATTATCATGTTGTGAAATATCAACCAGCCAAAACTTTTCAACTGCATGTGCCTTGCAGTAAAAAAATGATCAGCAACGTCATAGAAGCAAAATCTTGACAGGACCTTTCAAAGGTGAAGATGTCCTCATTCCTCACATTCCTATGATTCAAACTGATATGTCATTTCAATTTAAGAGATTGTAATTTCCAATTCAATTAACGTTTGCAATCACCATCAACAAAGTTCAGATCCAATCTTTAGAATTGTGCAGTTTATAGCTAGACGCAGATTGCTTCTCAAATGGACAATTACATGTTGCGTGATCTAGAGTCGGAAAGCCATACAATCTCTATATCTCAACACACAGTGGAACAGCAAAAAATATTGTATACCCACAAGTATTGTGAAATTAAACATATTAGAAACGTGCGCTTTCTTTTTTCTTTCTTTTCCATTTAACCAGACTGAGCCACAGCAACGTGTGGCGGGTACAGATAGTTACATCATAAAAACATCTCATTTGAGTGAACTTAATTATCAGTACCAAAATAGAGTAAATGTGACCCATCTACCACATATTGACATCTGGACAAAGAGAGACAGGAGCCTCAGCGGAGAGGGAGGTCAGCCATTTTTAAGACCAGAGGCGCTGGGGAGCAAATTCAGCTCCTATAATTTCTCTTGGAGGAAGTGTTTTGGAGATCAAATTAGTGTTCTACCATCATCAACACGCTGTCAACAACCACAAGGGAAGTGTCTTTCCGAAATCTTATCTAAGTTATTATTGGCCAGTAATGTAGGTAGATATGATTAATTCCGGTTAGGACGCGAACGATTCACTAAATACAGGTAATTAAGCCTTGGTCCTTATCCAATAATATAAATGTTTTCTCTGATATAGCTATCATATATTAGGATTCCGGCTTTACAGCTAGTTCCCTCTGACAGGAACAATAAGAGGAAGCAAGAATTAATCTTGGTACATCAGTTACTTGGGGTGTTGGAAGCTAGCCTCTCACGAGGATAATTTGGTGTCTACATCCTAGTTATATCTGGTGGACTAAGCCTGCTGTACTATAAGATAAGGCACCCCCAATTTTATATAATAATATATGTAGTTTAATACTGTAGTTTGATTGGCTGCATATATATATAAATTTAATATAAACCCACCTTAATGTGTAAGGATCAATTTGTGAGATTATTGCAGAAATACAGTCTTCTAAACATCATACAAATTGCTATTGAAACATATAAATTAACGTAAATATAAATTCAATATAAATTCATATAAATTAAATAAATATAAATCTCACAGGTCGGTTCCCACAGGGATATATAAGGATGGATTGAAGAAGCGGTGCCCAACCACTTCGACTATCGGGGATCGAACAAAAATTTATTTTATATGCAGCATGGATCTTAATAGATTTAAGCAAAATGAAGTATATAAAGTTCTTGGCAATTATTTAAACTATATCAACGAGGTTTTGAACTTTGTATCGATCGAATTAATAATTATTTTGCATAGGTTGTTTGCAGGTAAAATGTTCACCAAATGTGTTCACCTTGTGTATTAACCTAGACGTGTTAACCTAGACGTGTTTACTTATGAGTGTTCATCTAGTGTTCACCTAAATTATCAGTGTTTCTTCAAGTTTAAAGCTAAAATATTACTAAGACCTAAAGCTGATTTTGTACATTTCAAGAAGTTTTTTTTTTACAATAATAGAAATTCTATCTGTATGATTTGTGTTTTTAGTAATGAACGAATGAGAGAAAATAAAGAAAATATCAGTGTATTTGACGTATAGATCACATATTGATTTTTCTTGTAGTTAGACTCAAGAGTTGAAAGTCAGAAACACAAGATGGAGGGAAAATTATTTTATAATGCGACATAATTTATGTTTCAAATATTTTCCCTTCATCTACATTCAAAAAGAAACAATAATACTCAGACATAACACTAATGCATACATATGTTGTGAGTGTTGCAACACACAGGAATAATGTCTTGTAATTGTTGCAACACAAAATGCGTGCTAAGAGTGTTTACACACAGACATGAGGTGAATTGAGTGTTCTAACACAGAAATCAGGTGTTGCGAGGTGAGTGCTGCAACGCTGCAAAAACGTGTTGTGGTTGTTGGAACATAGGAATGTTTTGTATATAAAAAAATTGCTGTATATTGGAACACACACACAACACAACATATTATTCCTGCTCTTCATCATTCACAACACGTTATGTCTTTGTTGCGTCACAATACGGTATTTATGTGTTGAAACATTCATGGTATTCCTGTGTTGCAAAGTTACAACTCTCACAACTATTATTTTCATGAAGTGTTTAACGTTGAATTCTTTCACGATATAAATATTCCATTGCTAACATGTAAATAAAAACAATATTGATTCATAAATCGATAAAAGACTATTAAAAATATAAGTAAAAAGTTCTTAAATAGATGAACAGAAAGTGATTAACCAAATAAAACGTAATATAATACATCAATCAAAATCCGGTTGAATTATTAATGAAGGTGATTGAACAGATAGAAGGCATAAAGGAGCTCGAACTGGTGACTGCGTGAACACCGGGTCCGACCTCCCAGTCTGACCACGACGCTTCCTGCTAAATGAAGAACTCATCACTGAAACATTCATCCACTTCGTCATACATCATCAATTGACATTGTAGGCATGAGGAGAAAAATCAGTAAGGAAAAAAACCTCTGTTATGAAGCGAAGAGAGGCAAGGTAAGGTAATTATGAGATGAAAGTACTAGGCCAGTATGATTATATAGCACTTGGAAGGGATATTAAGATCATCTGGGATATATAAGGACGAAGGGAAGGAATGGAAGCCACGACTTGGACCAACTGGGATCGAGCGCGGACGCTACAAGAGCGAGAGGTCGGACTGGAGTAACGGTGCCCAAGCACTTGGACCATCGGGAATCGAGCGCGGACTCTGCAAGAGCGAGAGGACGGAGTGGAGTAACGGTGCCAACCACATGGACCATCGGTGATCGAACACAAACGTATTTTATAAGCAGCACAGATCTAATAAATTTAAGGAAACTGAAGTGTTGAACAACTGGTGAGAACAGGTGTTCTCACCAGTTCCTTATGGTAAATAAATTAGTTATTGAACTTGGAATTTATCTAATAAATATTAGTTTTTGCACAATCTGTTTATAGGCATAGATGTTCACCTAGATGTACTCAACTAGACGTGATCACATAGATGTGCT
>WNGS01006920.1:0-17704 GCA_020271785.1 Procambarus virginalis
GAGGTCTTGTAATGTATTGATGTCTTTTGTACATGTGTTAATTGATATGTTCTTGTTCGAAATTTTCTTATGTTCTTGTCTTGTGTCCTGATGTGATCCTTTGTATGTTTCTTTTATAAAATAAAAAAAAAAAGTTGTGCTTGTTGGGTGGTGTCTGGTAAGTGTCCATCTCTCTGAAGTCTATAACAATGTGCAAGGTTTATATATCATATAGTAGTCACATGTAGGCATTTCATTCGATAATAGAATAGTAACCTCGATAGATTGATAGAGCATGAGGCGGTAACCTCACTGTGAGCTCAGAAATTTAAATTTAAATTTAAATTTAAATAAGTTTATTGAGGTAAAATACACACAAAGGATGAGGTAGCTCAAGCTATTCTCGCCCCGTTCAGTACATCGTGTTAATACATACATAGACACACATCACAAACAAACACTTTTATGACCTAGGCATACTGTATAGACAATTTGCAAGAGACATGTAGATAATTCAACAAAAGGTTACAGTCTTGGTGCAAAATTCTTGTATCTCTCAAGAATATCATCAACCTTTCCGCTGTGACACATCCAGGCTATGTGTTCAGGAACAGTCCTTATCTCAGTGTTTCTATATTCATCAACCAACGGACAATCAAGAACATAATGGGCAAGGGTGTGAGACCTTAACATACCACATAGTTTACACTTCGTGTCATTATCGTGAACACCTATCCCATATTAATAGTAATATTTGTACCCAAGCCTAAGAAGCATGTACACAGAGTCACTCCAAGCATTTCTCCTTTTACCATAAGTGAAATGGGTGTTTTGACTCACGCACATGTAGTGTTGCATGGTTTGACTTCTCTCATACATTATACCTCTCCTCTCCACTTCTGCCTGTGCCTGAATGTTTCTGATTTTGCTTCTTATTTGTCTCATTGTGAATTCACATTCAATATCAACTTGTGGTTTTCATGTGGAACGTTTGGCCAAGTCATCCGCCACCTCGTTGAGCACTATTCCAACATGAGATGGAATCCACATGAATTTCACACTATGACCTTTCAGCTGTATCTCAGTTATCCTTTCTTACAATCCTCAAGTATGGACATGAAGACTGGGTTTCGACTGTTTAAGGACTCAAGTGCTCCTCGGCTATCGACAAATACAAAAACATCTTTGTCGTCATGACGTACTTCCTCCAAACAAGCCAGAATGGCCTGCAGTTCAGCTTGTGTGGATGATATATAATTACTAAGTCGGAGTTCAATTATCCTGTCCACAGTTCCAAGCTCAGTATATTCTCTTATTAGGACACCACACCCTGCCCTGCCATCCTCCGCCACCGACCCGTCACAATATACATGTAAACTGTTGCCTCTTGGTAACCGAGATATCATGCTTCCATACAAACACCGTAATTGTCCCGGTTCATGATGAATCTTTTTCACCTTGAGGGGTACAATTTCGACGTCTATTTTCTGTACTTTCCAGGAGCAGACCTATTACACTGTCGAGAGGGTTTACAGCAGTCAAGTACTTCGTATTCCCTGAGGTCATGAGTAAATCCCCTCGTGAAGGGTGTCTCCCTCAGTTTCCTGCAGGTGTGTACGTCACTCAGGCAGATCTGAACGCTCTGAAACAGCTTATCCCCTCCTTTTCTCCGCATGAAACGAATAGATACTCTAGTGTTAATGTCACGGACTCTATCATACACACTCTGTAAATTTATTTCCATTCTAATTATTTCAATCATTGCATTTCTTTGACATCCAAGAATAATCCTCATAGCCTCGTTCTGTATCAGCTCTGTTTTTTTTAAGTCTGCCTTGGCCTGTGTAAGACAAAACGGGTGCTGCGTAGTTTATCAGGGATCGAACAGTGCTTATGTATAACATCCGCAAGATAGGTACCCCAACACCTTTACCAGAAAAAGCCAGTGCTTCTAGAGGATGCAGACGGGCTTTACATAAGGTGCTGATATGATTTATTTCAGCATTTTTACTCTCACATGTGTATCCAACATACATGCCCAGATACTTGTACTTCTGAACACGGCTCAGTTCCACACCATTTAGAGTAAGTGTTACATTTCTTCGTTTCCTATTCTCATATTTGGTTTTGTCTGCATTTATAACTAAGCCTAACTTGTGACAGGTTGTACCATGTATGTTTAAGAGCAGTTTGTATTTTGTTCCCAGTAGTGCCTTGTATAAGAATGTCATCAGCATATATGATCGTCGTGACCCCTGGAGGATACATATCTGATGCTAATCTGTTCATTAATACATTGAATAAGGTGGGACTTAATACTCCCCTTTGGGGGTACCTAACTGAAACATCCGTTCCTCAGACATGTATCCCTGGTAATACACCTGACCTTTTCTGCCTTGTAGATAATCCCTTATCCAATGTAGCAATCTCCCTGTTATTCCCAGATTGGCTAATTCGTATAAGATTACTTCCCCATTGGCTTTATCAAATGTTCCTTGTAGATCAACAAAAACTCTACAATTGTCATCCACATTAGACAAACACTTTAAGAGACAATCGGCAGTACTTTTGCCTTTGATAAAACCAAAGAGATTACTGGACATGTTATCACCTACAAGGTAGAGTAGCCTATTTAACAAAATCCTTTCCATCATTTTACAAAAGCAGGATATTAAGGAGACAGGTCTGTAGCCTCCGTTTGACTTAGGGATAGGAATGATGACAGCCTCTTTCCATTTTCTTGGTAACTTTCCCTCTCTATAACTCATATTAAACAAATCAAGTAAGGGACTAGGTTTCATACCGGCTAAATAATTAAGAATGTCATACGTTACTCCATCTTTTCCAGGAGCAGTAGAGCTGCCACTTTTTATAGCATCCAGTAGCTCATCGTGAGTTATCTCAGTGCATGCTATAGATCTTGTATTTAAGGCACATAAAGTTACTCCATTTCTAATATTTTCCCATGACTCAATGGTGACTCTCGTGTCTGCAGGTAAGGACTCCATACCAGCAGCACTAGCCCATTTATCTACTAACTCATTAGCAACCTTCCCTGGATCTGAGTGAGCAATGAATTTGGGCTTACAACCCCTGATTTTATTTACTGCTCTCCATATGTCTTTAAGGTTCTTAGTATTACCAATGGACTGCGCAAAGTCTTGCCAGTATCTGTCCCGCGCCTCCTTCCTCACCTGACTGCATTCCCTAGCCACTTCCAACATTGTATTTTTCTCTATATATATATACGTATATACATACACATACATATCTAATCACCCACACAAATACACACATCAATAATCTTTGTGTCACAAGTAATACAAAGAGGTGTCACAAGTGACATTACAAGAGGCTCACAACAGTCACTATACAAGGCACTTTACATCTATAGTGAGTCACACAGTTACTAGTCTTGCTCCACACACACCCAACTGGGCGGCAGCTTTACAGTCATGTGCATGCATTGCCTACAGTAAGCTAATTTTGGATACTTCGCTAAAATTTCGGGCAGCACATCATTATGAATGAAGTACCTACACATTTCTTGGACACTATTGATGGTGTTATCTCAAAATTCCGCAATTTTTTCACAATCTATTATGTAATGACGCAAAGTATGCGAATAGTTCTGCTGACAGAGTTTACATTTAGTCAAATCTACATCAGCAGATGTTACAAACTCCCACAGGTACTTGTAGCCGAGCCTAAGTCTAGCAGTGGTAACATCTAGAAGTCTGCTAACATTATTGGATGACCCATAGACGTGCGGTTCTTCATGCATAATAGAATAATGATAGATGGAGGAACTGGTGTGAATTTCACTTTGCCTCAAGTCTCCGAAATTTAGTTGATGTTCCTGGGATATTGCTGCCCTCAGGCTGCTCAAAGGCAGTCTAAGTTGGTAATCAATTCCCACTTTACGAGCAAAGTCTTGGCCAACTCATCAGTTCTATCATGCATTCGGAGACCAATATGGGAAGGAATCCACAGGAGACAAACTCTGACTCCATCATTGATTATTTCACTATATCTGTATCTAGCTTCAGAGATAAGCACGTCACAGTTATGCCTTGGGGAGCTGAGGGCAGTCAAGGATGACAAGGAGTCACTTACAATTAGCGTGTCAACTTTGGATTCATATACGTTCCTTGGCGTTCTCATTGATCACAAGCTGAATTTCCAGGGACACATTCTAAATATATCAAAAA
The DNA here is from genome assembly GCA_020271785.1 of Procambarus virginalis. NCBI lineage: Eukaryota > Metazoa > Arthropoda > Malacostraca > Decapoda > Cambaridae > Procambarus > Procambarus virginalis. The sequence continues at coordinate 4,191 of WNGS01006920.1, forward strand.
AGTTTCAAAAACTGTTGGTATTCTCTCTAAGATCAGATATTATGTACCCCGACCTGCCCTGGTGACTCTCTATTACTCCCTCATCTATCCATATCTCAACTATGGTATTTGTGCTTGGGGTTCTACTACCCAAAATCATTTACGTCCTCTAATTGCTCAACACAAAGCTGCTATTAGGACAATATCCAACTCTGGCCCCAGACATCACTCGGTACCCCTACTCAAATCTCTGAATATGTTAGATATTAAGTCACTGCACATTCTCTCATGTGTATCATACATATATAAAACGCTGAACTGTAATGCCAATCCTGAACTCAAAAGCTTCATTGCAGGTTGTAACAGAACCCATGAGCACCACACCAGAAATAAATACAGTTTTGATATTCCAAGAGTACGGCTTAATCAAACTAGAAATGCTCTACAAATCAAGGGACCCAGAATGTGGAATGACCTTCCCAACCATGTTAAAGACTGTACCTCTCTCAACCAGTTTAAGATTAAAACTAAACACTACCTAATAAATTCCCTGTAACCTACCTTACCCTTCTATTTTCAACCCATGTCTGTTATTTTTTTTTAATCAATGCTGTTTGTCAACCTTTTGCATTTGTGCTGCTTTTCAGTCATGTTCACCCTTTTTTTATCTTTATTTGTATTTGTTCTGAACACATTTTATTCTTTATGCTCAATTAGTATTAAGTTCTAGATATTAATGTTCTTCCTGCCCGAAACGCATTGCGTAATAGTGGCTTTAGGCATTGTATGTACTAGCTCTATCTATAATTCGATCCATTAATGTAACATCACTTGTATGTATATACCTTACCTGAATAAACATATATATATTTATTTATTTTATTTATTTATACGCGCTCTAGTGCAAGGATTATGACAACCAATTCTGTTTGAAGAGTGGAGGCCCAGTTACTTAGACGCGCTCCACACTCATGGGAGATGGAACCATCTCTCCCTGTCACAACAACTGCACTTCCAGCTGCACCATAGGACTGATGCAAGGATCCATCAGTGTAAATAATCTGGGAAAGGGAGCGCTCTCTGACTAAAGCATCAATTTGGCTTAAGGCATTGTACTTTGCTTCTTGTCGAAGCAAGGCCTGTTCTTTAATCAGCTTCTTGGGTGGGAAAGGGGGAACAGTAATTTGGAAAGGAGTGATCTTCCATGGGGCAGGAAAGTGTTGTTGTTGCCTCTCTTGGTGGGGGTGATGAAAGTTATACATTCTGAGCACATTGGCAGTTACGGCAATCCATTTGGAGGGATGCTGACCTTCAAGGAAGAAGGCTTGGAGGGCTTCAGTGCAGGGGTTAGGGTGGGTTAGCCTAAGCATCTTGATACCAATTAAAGCATTAATTTCAGTGATACGATCACTTACACATGAAATATTCAGTTCCTTCCTCATGTTTAGTAATTTAGTTGTACGGGGGCATCCGAGGATAATCCTCATGGCTTCGTTTTGCATCTTTTCCAACCCTCTAAGCATTCTCTCAGGCACTAGAGCAAGCATGGGTGCAGCATAATCAATCAGAGACCTAATATATGAGAGATACATTTTGACAATTCTCATATTTGCACCATAGCTTGGATGGTAGCCTGCCACAGCCTTCAGAGCACGGAGCCTCTCTCTACATTGGCGACCCAGTCTGGCTACAACATTGCGGTACAGTGGAACTTCAAGACCAAGGTAAAGGTCAAGGTATTTGTATCTGGTTACATAGTCGAGCAGAGAGCCATCATGCAACTGCATTTTGCGAACGGCCCCACCCCGTCTGGGTGGGCGTCGGTTCAGGATCTTTGTTTTCTCTACTGAGATGACCAAGCCTAGTTCCTGACATGTGTGCAATACAGAGTTCAGAACATTTTGGGTGTTGGTATACCCATTGGTGTGGATCAGTATATCATCCGCATAGCTAATGATGTGTTCGCTTGGGCTCCTAGTTACTGAGTTTAAAAGTGCATTGATTAACACATTGAACAGAGTAGGACTGAGGACACCTCCCTGTGGAGTGCCAAGTTCAAAATCTCTCGTTACACTCCTATGCCCTTGGAATAGTACAGATGACTTCCTGTTGGATAGATAGCCTCTTATCCACCGTAAAAGCCATCCTCCAACATTCATTTTAGCAAGTTCGCTCAGAATGACGAGTGGGTTAGCAATGTCAAAGGCTGACTTAAGATCTAGGAAAGTGGTGTATGACCTATCAGTATGCAGGGTGAGGAATGTGGTAATACAGTGATGTACACTCTTTCCATGCGTAAAGCCATATATCTGGGGAGACAACATGTTACTAATTCTGTAAAGGAGACGGTTGAGAACCATCCTCTCAAGACACTTACAGAGACAACTAGTGAGGGAGATTGGGCGAAAAGCACTCTGCTGGTTTGGTTTAGGAATGGGAATAATAAGACTGTTGGTCCATGACTTTGGAAGCTCCCCAGTTACATAGCTCATATTATACAATTCAAGCAAGGGATTCCCTGGAACTAGCAGAAGCATATGCAGTATGCCGTAAGTAACTCCATCCTCCCCGGGTGATGTAGCTTTGCCTTTATGTAGAGCAGAGTCTAGTTCGTATTCAGTAAAAAGCATGTCACAGTCATCCTCTTGATGAAGCATGAAGTCAAGGAGCCTTGCTCTATCAGTATATTTATTATTTAATTCGTTCTGTGAGGGTAGAGGAAGACTGTCAAAGCTGGAAGTTGTGGCCCAAGCATCAACAAGCTCATTTACTCTTTACAGAGGATTAGGGTGCGCAATCTCTGCAGCATTTTTCCCTTTGATCTTATTGATATCCTTCCATGCTCGACTTAGTGGCGTGTGAGAATTGAGACCACGGACAAAAGTTTCCCAGTCTGTCTGCCTCAGCTCCACCATACGTTCCCTGGCCTCAGCCAGAGCCGTTTGAAAGAGCTTAAGCATTTCAGCAGTGCGGGTCCTTCTATAAGCTAGTCCAATTCTTCTGGCAGTGCGTTTTAGTGCATGCAATTTAGAATCATTATAATAAGCATAAGTGCTATGACCAGTGTAATTTGGGTTACGTGGCCTGGACGATGGATCAAGTGATTCTAAAAACTGGTCGATAGTATCTGTGAGCTCATTGTTAAAATCTTCAACTAATGAAGGCTCAGATGAACTGAACCATTCTGACACATGAGCAATAAAATTGTCTCGTTGATCGATGGGCAGAGCCAGCCTCTTCCGCTTGAACATTCCGCTGGGGAGGATAGCGCTGCCAATGCTTACAGTGGCTAATATGGCCAGATGATCAGACGCCATATCTGGCATTATTGACAAGGCACAGACGGTGTGGGAGACGTTGAAACCGAGACATAGATCAAGAATACCCCCGTAGATATTCGTCGGTTCAAGGTCACCTACAATCTGTGCATCATCGTGACTACTTAATAGTGAAAACAGTTGGTTGCCGTTACGATTACTGAACTGCAAATTACCAATATTCCTATGTCTAGCGTTATAATCACCTATAATGATGCTAGGCTCAGTCTGAATACAGATAGGAAGGTCAGCATAATTAAACTTATCACTAGGGGCATACAGGTTAAAGATATTGAGGACAGAGTTCCCCACGTAGATCCTCACACCATGATACTGAAGCCCTTCGGTTGACTTGGCTGGGAGTAGCTGGTGAGGAAGGGACTTCTTAACATACAAAATACAAGAGTGACTGGATTTAAGGTTATAGACAACAAAGGAGGGTAATTTAGGGGGTGGAGACCTGGTGGGAACTCTGCACTCCTGAAGGCAGACGACATCTATGGGCTCGGTCGTCACTTTGTGGTGGAGATCAGGAAGTCTTTTCCTGAGTGATGCTATGTTCCAACTGAGGATACGAAGCACCGTTGTATTGGGGGAGTTTGTAGAGGGATCCATAGTTTATATTTAATTATTAGTCCCCAAAAGCTTTTATGTGTGTTTGTGTAATTTACTGTCCCTTTGCTCTGCTTTGTATCACTCCTGGTATCCCTCTAAGTTCTGTGATGCAGCTGGCTGCAAGACAATACAGCTGCAATACACTGTCTCTCGTTTCTTTGTCAATGACACTGTTATTTATGAACTCTCTGACATTTGTTTTTAAGGATTTGGGAAACACTGTTTTTAATAGGTCGTAAATTTCCGCGGGTTCTAGCTGCGATATATCAAGCACACTAGCTAGACGAGTGGTGGTATTTATGTCACCAGGTGTGTGAGCCTCGCCCACTATACTGCTCTCAGTCCTGGCTGGTGACTGTGGGTTACTGTCCAGGTCACTATACTCGCCATGTTCTTCACGGTGACAGCGACAGCGCTGCTGTATTTCTTTCAGCGTCTGCTCATACGTCTGTTTAAGTGCTAACATATCTGCTTCATGCTGACGGCGAATCTCTTCTAACTCAAGTTCCCGAGTGTGCTGTAACTCCGAATCTATATGTTGTAGCGCAGGCTGCCGCTCCACAGAGCATTTAAATGTCCGCACCTTCACAGACACCTTCCCACCCTGGGAGGTTGCCTGTGGGTGGGGAGGAGAGGCCGAGCTGGTGGCGGCCCCCACCTCGAGAGGGGGGGGGGGTGGAGACCTACCACCCGCCGGCCGGGGCGAGCCACACCTGGCAACTGTGTACTGTGGCACCCGGTGTCCAATGAGTGGGCAGAGACGCTCGCCGCTGTTTCGTTGTCCAGAGTGAGTAAGGGCGACGGGGAGTCAGAGTGCCAGCTGTGGCCCACCGTAGTTGATGGCATAGGACAACTTTCCACTGATGGTGACACTCCATCAACGTGGCGCCTTGTAGAGCGGGGTACTGCTTGTAGGGGGCGGCCTAGCAGCAGCTGGGCAGCTCTGGTGAGTTGCCATCACTCCAGGAGTATGACAATTAACGCATCCAGTTGTCACAGTGCGCCCGGCGTGGAAGAGGTCAAAACACTCCTGAGAATCATGATCACCAGCACACACAACCATAGGGCATGTATGGAAGCGAAGAAACTGAACAAAAGGGCGTGGAGGAACTTCCGGAATAACAGAACACCAGAAAGCAGAGAGAGATACCAGAGAGCCAGGAATGAGTACGTCAGGGTGAGAAGAGAAGCAGAGAAAAGTTTTGAAAATGATATAGCAAACAAAGCCAAGACCGAACCAAAGCTACTCCACAGTCACATCAGAAGGAAAACAACAGTGAAAGAGCAGGTATTGAAACTTAGAACAGGCGAGGACAGGTATACAGAGAATGACAAAGAGGTGTGTGAAGAACTCAACAAGAGGTTCCAAGAGGTCTTCACAATAGAACAAGGTGAGGTCACTGTGCTAGGAGAAAGGGAGGTAAACTAGGCGGCCTTGGAAGAGTTCGAAATTACGAGAGAGGAGGTCAAGAGACTCCTGCTGGATCTGGATGTTAGAAAGGCTGTTGATCCAGACGGGATCTCACCATGGATACTGAAAGAGTGTGCAGAGGCACTTTGCTTGCCGCTCTCCATAGTGTATAGTAAGTCATTGGAGACGGGAGACCTACCAGAAATATGGAAGACAGCGAATGTGGTCCCAATATACAAAAAGGGCGACAGGCAAGAGGCACTGAACTACGGCCAGTGGCCTTGCCTTGTATACCATGCATGGTGATGGAGAAGATTGTGAGAAAAAAACTGGTAACACATCTGGAGAGAAGGGACTTCGTGACAAATCGCCAACATGGGTTCAGGGGGGGGGGTAAATCTTGCCTTACAGGCTTGATAGAATTCTACGATCAGGTGACAAAGATTAAGCAAGAAAGAGAGGGCTGGGCGGACTGCATTTTCTTGGATTGTCGGAAAGCCTTTGACACAGTACCGCATAAGAGGCTGGTACATAAGCTGGAGAGACAGACAGGTGTAGCTGGTAAGGTGCTCCAGTGGATAAGGGAGTACCTAAGCAATAGGAAGCAGAGAGTTACGGTGAGGGGTGAGACATCCGATTGGCGTGAAGTCACCAGTGGAGTCCCACAGGGCTCTGTACTCTGTCCTATCTTGTTTCTGATATATGTAAATGATCTCCCGGAGGGTAGCGATTCATTTCTCTCAATGTTTGCGGACGATGCCAAAATTATGAGAAGGATTAAAACAGAAGAGGACTGTTTGAGGCTTCAAGAAGACCTAGACAAGCTGAAGGAATGGTCGAACAGATGGTTGTTAGAGTTTAACCCAACCAAATGTAATGTAATGAAGGTAGGTGTAGGGAGCAGGAGGCCAGATACAAGGTATCATCTGGGAAAGGAAATTCTTCAGGAATCAGAGAAAGAAAAAGACTTGGGGGTTGATATCACGCCAGACCTGTCTCCTGCAGCACACATCAAGAGGATAACATGTGCCCACCACATTGTTCACCACCTGTTAATGGTGGCAGGGTACGCGGCACACCACATTGTTCACCACCTGTTAATGGTGGCAGGGTACGTGGCCCACCACACTGTTCACCACCTGTTAATGGTGGCAGGGTACGTGGCCCACCACACTGTTCACCACCTGTTAATGGTGGCAGGGTACGCGGCACACCACATTGTTCACCACCTGTTAATGGTGGCAGGGTACGTGGCCCACCACACTGTTCACCACCTGTTAATGGTGGCAGGGTACGTGGCCCACCACACTGTTCACCACCTGTTAATGGTGGCAGGGTACGCGGCACACCACATTGTTCACCACCTGTTAATGGTGGCAGGGTACGCGGCCCACCACACTGTTCACCACCTGTTAATGGTGGCAGGGTACGTGGCCCACCACACTGTTCACCACCTGTTAATGGTGGCAGGGTATGCGGCCCACACACTGTTCACCACCTGTTAATGGTGGCAGGGTACGCGGTACTGTGCTGTTAATGGTGGCCCACCACACTGTTCACCACCTGTTAATGGTGGCAGGGTATGCGGCCCACCACACTGTTCACCATCTGTTAATGGTGGCAGGGTATGCGGCCCACCACACTGTTCACCACCTGTTAATGGTGGCAGGGTACGCGGCCCACCACACTGTTCACCACCTGTTAATGGTGGCAGGGTACGTGGCCCACCACACTGTTCACCACCTGTTAATGGTGGCAGGGTATGCGGCTCACCACACTGTTCACCACCTGTTAATGGTGGCAGGGTACGTGGCCCACCACACTGTTCACCACCTGTTAATGGTAGTTTGTACGTGGCCCACCACACTGTTCACCACCTGTTAATGGTGGCAGGGTATGCGGCTCACCACACTGTTCACCACCTGTTAATGGTGGCAGGGTACGTGGCCCACCACACTGTTCACCACCTGTTAATGGTGGCAGGGTACGTGGCCCACCACACTGTTCACCACCTGTTAATGGTGGCAGGGTACGTGGCCCACCACACTGTTCACCACCTGTTAATGGTGGCAGGGTACGTGGCCCACCACACTGTTCACCACCTGTTAATGGTGGCAGGGTACGTGGCCCACCACACTGTTCACCACCTGTTAATGGTGGCAGGGTATGCGGCCCACCACACTGTTCACCACCTGTTAATGGTGGCAGGGTATGCGGCTCACCACACTGTTCACCACCTGTTAATGGTGGCAGGGTACGTGGCCCACCACACTGTTCACCACCTGTTAATGGTGGCAGGGTACGTGGCCCACCACACTGTTCACCACCTGTTAATGGTGGCAAGGTACGCGGCACACCACACTGTTGTCCCAGCCCTCACAAACTGTTGCTCCAGCCCTCACAAACTGTTGCTCCAGCCCTCACAAACTGTTGCACCAGCCCTCACAAACTGTTGCCCCAGCCCTAATCAACTGTTGCACCAGCCCGCACCTTGTGGGAACCGACCTGTGTGATTTATATTTAATTTATATGAATTTATATTTACGTTAATTTATATATTTCGATAGCAATTGGTATGATGTTAAGTGGACTGTAGTTCTGCAATAATCTCACAAATCGATCCTTACACTTTAGGGGGGTGTTATATTAAATTTATATATATGCAGCCACTCAAACTACAGTATTAACTACATATATTAGTAAATAAATTGGAGGTGCCTTATCATATTGTATAGCAGGCTTAGTCCACCAGATATAACTAGGATGTAGACACCAAATTATCCTCGTGTGAGGCATGTTTCCTACACCTCAAGTAACTGTTGTATCAAGTCTTGCTTCCTCTTCTTGTCCTGTCAAAGGGCACTAGCTATAAAGCCAGAATCCTAATATAAGACAGCTATATCAGAGAAAACACTGTATATTAAATAATAAGGACCAATGCTTAATTACCTTTATAATGAGGCTAGTTCACATCTTAACCAGTTCGCTCAATATCTACCTAACATTAACTGGCCAGAAATGATTAGATAAACAGGTTTCGGTAGGACACTTCCCTTGTTTAAGTTGACAGCGTGTTGATGATGGTAGAACACTTTGATCTTCATAACACTTCGTCCAAGAGAAATTATAGGAGCTGAATTTGCTCTCCTGCCGTCTATGCCCTGGTAGGGGACCTACTGCCGAAATTGGACTCGAGCAGGGAGCGCTTCCTCCCTGGCGAATGACTGTCGATCCGGTGTATATCTTCGTCGCAGTATCCCGCCCTCACAGGGACCAGTCCTGGAAGGCTGGCCCCAGGGCGGGTGTGGGAATGTGAACGCTGTCCACTCCGAGGCCGACTCCCCAGGGTCGACCCCGTGTCGGTCGTTGTCGCTGTGGTGAGCCCCTCGGGTATGGAGTGGAGGTGTCTGCTTAGAAGCGAGTCGGTTGTCTCCCAGTATACCTCGCACGGTGGGCAAGAGAGCCGTGGTCCACCGTTCGTGGCCCCACTGCGCCTTCCACGATCATCACAGGTTTTCGTCGTCCTCGTTCTATTGTGGGTCTGGAAGTAATAAAGCAGTAAGGGTGGGCAGGGGCTGGTGTGCAGAGTTAACGTGAAGAGCAAAGGCACAGGATGCGTGGAACCGCATCAAAGTATACTGCTGGCGACTTAGGCTGCGAGAGTGGGATACTGGCTGCGACACCTGTCGCGGAAGGCAGGAATAGGTAGGATTGAATGAAGTCCCAGGCCTAGCTGAGCGGGCTGCGACACTGGAGTAACCGTGTAACCTAGTGATGTGCTGCCGGATACATAAGTGCAAACTCCTGGAACAATCGGACGCCTCCTCGGAGGGAAACTATAGAAGTAGTCAATGTCAGCGTCGAGAGTTAGTAGGCACCGGCACGGGAAGTACCAATATTAAATTATATATAATAGCATTTATATAAGTATTTTTACATCAATTAAATTATCAAATTAAATTTAATAAGATGAATAATAATAGAAGATAATAAAATACAATAAAATTGTAGAATAAGAATTATAATATAAATTATGTTAAATAACATAAATTAAGTCAATCTTAAAGCACAGTTCAGCCAGTGGACTGCAGGTGGCTCCGAAGACAGCATAGAGTGCAGTGAAGTCCATATCGCTATGCCGCGGGGAGATACTAAGGTACACCAACAGTCCAAGGAAAGAGGGTGTTAAGTGGAATCGAACTGCGGAACCACTTACGCTCAACAAGACGTATGAGAACTGTAACAAATTTATTATTAAAAAGGAGAGAAAATGCGTTCTCCCCTTCTTCTCTCGTGAAGAACCTCGGCTGGGACACGTCTTCTGGAGCCTCGACAGCTGGACCTTTGCAGCTGCGGGAAACTTCGGCCAGGACATCCGGAGCTGGGCTTGGCCCCCCAGGGGCATGCCCAACTGAAACACCACCAGCTGTGCCAACAGCTGCTGGATCATCGGCTGGGACCCCAGCAGCTGTGCTTGAATATAAAAAATGACAAAAAGTAAAGAACAGCAAACACATAAAATTAAAAAGGGTTACTGTGCATGACCACCAGCTGCCGGATCATCGGCTGGGACCTCGTCAGCCGGAACAACAGCAGCTGTGCCCGGCCCCCCAAGGGCGTGCTCAGCTTGGGTACCATGCAGCTGGGCCATCAGCTGCTGGATCATTGGCTGGGACCCCCTCAGCCGGGACAACAGCAGCTGCGCTTTGCCCCCAGGGGCCTGCTCAGGTGGTACACCACCAGCTTGGCCATCGACTGCTGGATCCTCGGTTGGTACCTCGTTGGCCGGAACACAGCAGCTGTGCCGGACTCCCAGGGGCATGCTCAGCTTGGGGCACCACCAGCTGGGCCATCAGCTGCCGATCATCGGCTGGGACCACCTCAGCCGGAACAACAGCAGCTGTGCTTGGCCCCAAGGGCGTGCCCAGCTGGAACACCACCAGCTGTGCCATCAGCTGCTGGCTTATCGGCTGGTACCGCATCAGCCGGGACAACAGCAGCTGTGCTTGGCCCCCAGGGGCAAGCTCAGCTGGAACACCACCAGCTGTGCCATCAGCTGCTGGAACATCGGCTGGGACCACACCAGTCGGAACAACAGCAGCTGTGCTTGGCTCCCCCAAGGCGTGCCAAGCTGGAACACCACCAGCTGGGCCACCAGCTGCTGAATCATCAGGTGGTACCCCATCAGCCGGGACAACAGCAGCTGTGCCTGGCCCCCAGGGTAAGCGGGAAGTACTAAGGAACGCCAACAGGCCAAGCAAGAGGGTGTTAAGTGGCATGGAACTGCAGAAACACTTACGCTCGACAAGACGAATGAGAACTATAACAAAATTATTAGTAAGAATGGTTAGAAAATGCGTACTTCCCTTCTTCCCTCGTGAAGATCCTCGTTTGGGACACGCCATCTGCAGCCTCGGCAACTGGACCTTTGCAGCTGCGTGAAATTCTTCAGCCAGGACATCCGGAGCTGGTCCTAGCCCCTTAGGGGCATGCTCAGTTGAAACACCCTCAGCTGTGCCATCAGCTGCTGGATCATCGGCTGGGACCACATCCGCCGGAACAACAGCAGCTGTGCTCGGCCCCCAGGGGCATGCTCAGCTTGGAACACCACCAGCTGTGCCAACAGTTGCTGGATCATCGGCTGGGACCACATCAGCCGGAACAACAGCAGCTGTGCTCGGCCCCTAGGGGCATGCTCAGCTTGGCACACCACCAGCTGTGCCATCAGTTGCTGGATCATCGGCTGGCACCACATCAGCCGGAACAACAGCAGCTGTGCTTGGCCCCCAGGTGCATGCTCAGCATGCTCAGCTGCTGGACCATGGGCGGGAACCACTTCCACCGGAACATCAGCAGCCGGGACAGGCGCTGGGTACACGCCGGGCGCCGGGGACAATCCTAACTACAACAGGGCGCCGCACACGCGGGCGTGGAGGGGAACACGGGCAGGACTGTACCTTAGGATAATGGAGATGGGCCGGCTGCTCCGGCATAATTCTAATCTGAAAAAATATATATTTATTAAAAAATTAGACGAAATAAAGAGTTGGTGACGCCAAATAAAGACGACGAACCAAACGTCAGTTAGGTTAGGTTAGGTTCGGTTAGGTTTGGTTTGGTTAAGTTAGGTTAGGGTAGGTTAAGGTAGTTTAGGTTAGGACAGCCCAACCTAACATAGTTATTCAGTACCAACGTAATGCCAGGAAGCTCTCCGGCTTCCTCCGGCCCTCCGGCTGTGCCATCAGCTGCTGGATCGTCGGCTGGGAAAGTAAGGTAAGCAATAGGAAATATAAATAAATAAATAAATATGTTTATTCAGGTAAGGTACATACATACAAGTGATGTTACATTAATGGATCGATTTATAGATAGAGCTAGTACATACAATGCCTAAAGCCACTATTACGCAATGCGTTTCGGGCAGGAAGAACATTAATATCTAGAACTTAATACTAATTGAGCATAAAGAATAAAGTGTGTTGAGAACAAATACAAATAAAGAAAAAAAAGGGGGGAACATGACTGAAAAAGCAGCACAAATACAAAAGGTTGACAAACAGCGTTGATTACAAAAAAAATAACAGACATGGGTTGACAATAGAGGGGTAAGGTAGGTTACAGGGAATTTATTAGGTAGTGTTTAGTTTTAATCTTAAACTGGTTGAGAGAGGTACAGTCTTTAACATGGTTGGGGAGGTCATTCCACATTCTGGGTCCCTTGATTTGTAGAGCATTTCTAGTTTGATTAAGCCGTATTCTTGGAATATCAAAACTGTATTTATTTCTGGTATGGTGCTCATGGGTTCTGTTACAACCTTCGATGAAGCTTTTGAGTTCAGGATTGGCATTACAGTTCAGCGTTTTATATATGTATGATACACATGAGAGAATGTGCAGTGACTTAATATCTAACATATTCAGAGAATTGTTTGGGAGTGTTGGGAGGCATTTGGAAGGTCATTAATGAAGATGAGAAAGAGGAGAGGGCCAAGTATACTGCCCTGAGGAACACCAATGTTGATGGGTAGGGTGGGAGAAATTGAATTATTCACAGAAACATACAGGAGCCTGTCAGTAAGGTAAGATTTGAGGTATTGCAGGTAGTGTCTTCTGACTCCATAATGATGTAATTTAAGAAGAAGGTTTTGGTGGTTGACAGTGTCAAAAGCCTTACGCAGGTCCACAAATAACCCAACAGGGAACTCATTTTTATCAAGAGCTGCATGAATTAAGTTAATCATACTAATAAGTGCATCGTTAGTGCTTTTTTTGGGTCTGAAGCCATATTGGCAAGAGCTAAGTATATTGTGTTTGGCTAGATAAGAGTAAAGCTGCTTGTAGATTAGTTTTTCAAATATTTTTGACAAGTTAGGCAGGATTGATATAGGTCTGTAGTTGTTAACATCTGTGAGATCACCACATTTGTGGACAGGGGTTACTCTCGCTTTTTTTCGAATATCTGGAAAGGTTTGGAGTTCAAGTGACTTGTTGAAGAGCAATGCAATAGCAGGGGCTAAGGATCTTTAAGGTTTTTTTGTAAATTAATGTCGGAATCTCCTCAAGGGCACTAGACTTGGTTTTAAGGGAAAGGATTATCTCATTAACATCAGTGGAATTAGTAGGCTTTAGGTACAGAGATTGTGGATAGTTACCTGTAAGATAGTCCTTAACATCAGTACTGGAAGATGGAATATCATTTGCAAGGGATGACCCAATGGAAGAGAAGAACCTATTGAACTCAATAGCAGAATCAGAGGCTGAAAGCTGACCATCGTTATTGGACAGGAGTGTTGGTTTGTTATTTAAAATCTTCTTTGAGCCCAATATTTTTGAAATTGTGCTCCAAGTTTTTTTAATGTTGCTCTTTATTTGGGTAAATTTACCCTCGTAGTATTTAGTTTTGGCTCGTCTAATTATTTTAGATAGCAATAACGAGATATTCTTTGGAGACGGTTCCTAACCTATACTTCTTCTCAAGGTCTTGTTTTTTATTAATGGATTTAAGTATTCCCTTTGTAAGCCAGGGATTGTTAAGCCTTTTGGTTGTGACTTGTTTTGTAAGCATAGGACAGTGGGTGTTATAAAGGTTAAGAGTTTTTTGAAGAAAAGATTGCACTGCTAGGTTAATGTCCCTTATGTTACCTAACTTGGACTCCCAGTTGACATTATCAGCAGCAGTTATAAAATTGTCT
>WNGS01006923.1:0-10535 GCA_020271785.1 Procambarus virginalis
GGAGCCTTTCCCTTCTCTCTGGGCGTCCTATCCTCTCTACCTTGGGCGCCTTCCCCTCTCTCTGGGTGCCTTCCCCTCTGCCTGGGCTCCTTCCTCTTCTCCCTGTGGCAACCTTCCGTCCTACATCTCATTCAGCGCCTCCGTCCCTCTCTGCCTGGGAAGCTCCGCCTTCCCCTCTTCGGCGCCTTCCCCATCTGCCTGGGCGCCTTCCCCTTCTCTCTGGGCGCCTTCCCCTCTGCCTGGGCGCCTTCCCCTCTCCTTGGGCGCCTTCCCCTCTCCCCTGGGACGTCCCTTCTCCCACTCTCCCTGGTATGTCTTCCACTCTCGCCGTGGACGTCTTCCTCTCTCCCTGGACGTCTCTCCTCTGTCTCTTGGCACCTATCCCCTCACCCTTAGCGCCTTCCCCTATGTCTGGGCGCCTTCCCCTATGCTGCGCTTGGCGCCTCTCCCCTCACACTGGCCGCCTTTCCCCTCTCCCTGGGCGCCTTCCCATCACCCCTTGGGCGCCGTTCCCCTATGCCTGGGGGACTCTTCTCCTCTCCCTGGGCGCCTATCCCGTCACCCTGGGCGCCTTCCCTCTCCCTGGGCGCCTTCCCCGTCTCCTTGGGCACCTTCCCGCTCCGACCTGGACGCCTTCCATTCTCAGACCATCACCAGAGAAATCTTGACAAACAACACAGAAATCATTGATAGATACAGCGATAGCAGGAGGCTTTGACATCTGCGCGACACTACACTTCAAAAAGTCAACACCAGCAATCAACAGCCAATTAATGCACAATATATTTACAGACTTTAAGACTCCGAAACCAATATAGAAGCATCAAGAGGAAGTATGGGCAATAGGCCCTCTGCAGTTACTTCCTTTCTATGCTCTCTATCCAATTAATACCCATAAATTCGTGTTTTGTTTTGTGTTTGTCACAAGTTTTTTCACCTCACCCAAAACTGTTGTACCATATCACCTCACCAAATGGGGTATAAGTATAGACAAATAAAATCTGCATGTTACATGTTACAGTTTGGGGGGTTTCTATTTTTTTTTTGCTGTCACGACTGCAATGCGTACGTCGCCAATGTACATGTGGCAGACGCTTCACGAAGCTGTCGGAATTAGCAAAATAGAAAATACGAGAGCAACCGTACAGGGCCTGGGAGCAAGGTCGAGTTAGAGTCCTTGTGGGTCTCTTCTCAGACTAGCCTCACCTGGTCCTGCTCCACGTTGGTCGTTGGAATCTCCTCAATGATGTAACACTTTAAGGGACTCCTAGGGTCCTCATCAAATTTATAGTTTAGTGACTTACAGGCAACTCGGTGTTGAAGACACTTAGAGCTGAAGGCTGGAGTAATATTGGCAGTATTCAGAAGTGGTTCAACGGAAACACCGCATAAAGCTTAACAGTAGTTTATTTACTAACTTAACCACTAATACACAGGGTGCTTGATTTACTTTAGATTGGCGTCAGCAAAGCTATGGTTGCATTAGCGAGACTCTTGACGTCTGGCTAATCGACTCGTATCCACTCGTGGAGAAACACCTAACTTAACACAGTTGACAGCCAATCACTAACACGGCAACCTAACTGCCGGTATGCAAAGGGATCACAAGAGTTCCAACCGGATACTCGGTAATGATGATATGCAATAAACACAATAGCACTGTCAATGGGACAGGCAATAACATGCACAATAATAATCACACAATAACTAAATGTGTGGTGTATGTGAAGCTCACATTCACAGACGAGTGAAATGCCGTGATACCACACAGATAAACACGCATACACCGTCGATTCACCTATAACCTGCGACAGGTATAAGAAGGTGAGAACTGTGTTTGATCCCTCAGATCAACACAGACACAATAAAACAATGACAAGATCTTGTACTTACAGATAAGGTACCTTTCCTTACACACTCACTCAGACTCGTTTATACAAGCACTCGTAGGTGGCCTGATAGCTGGTTTCGCTCGTAGACACGGAGGGTACTCGCAGTATCTTGAGATGATTTCGTGAGTAGGGCGTGCTGTATGTTAACAGACAGACACACGCGCACACACTGGCACTGACGGTGTGTGAGGTGGTGACGTCACGTAGGAGCTAGGGCGGCGGCGGGCGCTCGCGGTACTGAGGTACACGCTCAGGATGAGTGGCGGTACCATGCACTACACTGTACACTGTGGTAATGTCACACACAGATTACTTAGGCGGCGGCACTGCCTTAGTTCACTCTAGGTACTCACAACGATCTTTGTCACCAGGGGTTACCTGATACCAGTCTGTTTCGCTCTGGAGATTTGTCACTTTAGGCTTCTAAACCATATATTCGCACTCGTGATTCTGGCGAGTGTGTGGTATATCGCAAAGACGCTGAGTTAACTTGACGGTGAGGGTTAGACGGTGTTCAGTCTATTGGCCGGTAGAACAGAACACGTCCACTTTGCAAGAGATCCCTCACAAGAATGAGTTTGCAAGGGTGCCGGGCATCTCGTGGCACACAACACAAAAGAAGTTACAATTTGACCAATAGCATTGCAGCAAATGAGCGGGAACCAAATATATTAGCTCGTTCGATGAGCAGTAGCAGGAGTGACGTCATGAACACGTCATAGCTGTTATTCAACATCGCGCCGGTTGACCCCAGAGGTCAGACGCTGCTGGCGTCTCCCCTCGGTCCCACACGCGGGCACCAGCCATGTACTCACTGACCCTTGATGGACAGTATGCTTAACACTTTCCTGTATCTACTTCCTGTCTGGACATACGGCGGCCTACGTATTTTTACAGTGTTCCTGGTTAAGTGGGCATTCTGGAGATACCCAACATGCCAGAAAACTATCCAGGATTAAGAGAGATAGGCTTTGTGCACGAAGATCTGTGCACTGCAATGCCATTCAAGTCAGCTGTGGGAGCATCTTGGGAGACATACTCCCACATCACCCCCCAACAAAGATCGAGCTCCACAGCGTGGCGCTCGGTCAACCTCAAACCGCTGACGGCATGTGCACAAACTGAGTGCACTGTGCGCGGCCGGGTCCAGCGGACCCCGTTTTCTATCCTTCTAGGTGAAGCGGGGCCTCGTCTAGACTATTCTCTTCTGGTAAGTAAGGAATTTCTTCAGTCACCGGATCACATGTGGCTATCTGTTCAGGTCTTGAGCAGGCACTGTGGTTGGACGTAGCTCCAGGTCTGGGTCGGCTCAACACCTCGAAACCCTGAGTGGCGCTAGTCTGTCCACTGCCTCTCTCCACCTGTGTCATGCCTGAAACATCAGAGACACACTGGGTACCAGTGTCCAGTGATTCGCGTCGCATTTCCTCGCTCATGTCTCCCTCGTTCGACGTCTGGTTAATCACCCCTGATCTACTCAACCAGTCAGCACCTACGTTTGTTGTTGTTGTTGTTAAAGATTTAGCTACTCAGGACTAAGTGTCCATATAGCACGAGCTATGGTGAGCCCGTAATTGAGTTTGGTTATACATGATAACCTTTTTCCTGTGATATTTTGGGTCTAAGTTTAAAATGGAGGAGTGGATTTCTCTTTTTTTTTCCTGTTTATTTATCGCTTCTGTTTTAGTGCACTGGTTTTAATCCTGTTTTATTAACATTATCTTGGTGGTGGATGTAGATGCAGAATGCTCACTAATGAGTCCCATTCCTCAACGGCTTTTCTAATCATTGTAGTCGAGGTGGAATGTGCATCTAATGCAGCTGCTGTCGTTGGATTAATGTTGAGTTTGATGCGCAAGGGTTCAGTAGCTTCACATTCCAGTAAGTAGTGCAACAGTGGCGCCTCTGCTTCAGTTTCACATATGTGACACTCTTTAACTATTGGGTTCATTACCTCCCAGCAGCACTTGTAACCAAGCCTGAGTCTGTGTATGGCTACTGCAATGTCTCTGGATATCTTTTTGCCAGGCTTGAAAGAGGAGTAACCAGTGGCTTGTTCATACCATATCGCAGTGGATCTTCCTTCTGCTACTTTGGCTCTGTGGCGACCTTTGATAGTTGAGAATATTTTCTTCTTGATTTGGTCCTTTATCTGTGAGAAGCTTGGAGGTATTTGAACCTGTACAACAGGTAGAGCAGAGGCAGTTTTTGCTAGTGAGTCTGCCTTTTCATTACCATCTATGCCAATGTGACTTGGTATCCAATTTAGGGTGATTGACAACCCTCGATTATGGGCTTCTTTTCCTATATGTTGAATTTCTGTGATGAGTTGTATATTATCTATGTGCTGACTGGATAACAATGCCTGGAGCGAAGATTTAGAGTCGGTATGAATGATGACATCATGTAAATTATTCTCAATTGCATATTTTATTGCCTCCACCTACGTTGTCGGCTCCCTTTATGTAAACCACGCGGAATGTGAACTGTTGAAGGAACAACACCCAGCGCATTATTCTAGGGTTTGCGTTTTTAAGCGTGCCGATGTGGCTGAGGGGTTGGTGATCTACTTGAAACGTGAAACGCTTACCGTAGAGATACTGGTAGAATTTCCTTACTCCCACCACAGCAGCAAGGAGTTCCTTTTCTACAGTAGAGTACTTCTGCTCAGCATTGCTCAGTTTACGACTGGAGTACGCAACTGGCCAGATTTCACCGTCGTACTCTTGCATGAGTACAGCACCAATACCTGTATTTGAGGCATCTGTCCGAAGGATGTACTCCCTGGTAGAATCTGGTAGTCTAAGGATGGGTGCTTCAGTCAGCTTCTTCTTGAGCGTCGAGAATGCTGAGTTCTCCATTTCTGTCCAACGTACTCTAACAGGTGCATTCTTCTTGGTGAGATTAGTTAGCGGAGTTGCTATAGACGTGAAATTGGGAATGAAAGTTCTGTAGTACCCTGCCAGTCCCAGGAATGACTTAACCTGAGTCTTGGTGGCGGGTGGAGCGGCTTCACTGATCTTGGTGATCTTCTCAGGCAGCGGCCTGGTGAACCCTCCCCCTATCACGTGACCAAGGTACCTGACCTCCTTGCACCCCAACTCACACTTAGTGGGTTTTGCAACCATTCCTACTTCTTGTAGTCTTGTCAACACCTGCCTTAGCAAGGTCAGATGTTCTTCCCACGTAGCAGAGTGGATGAGCACATCGTCCACGAACACTTCTACTCCAGTAATTCCCCCCAAGACTTTGCGCATAGTTCTGTTGAACACGGCTGGGGCGTTCACCAGTCCAAACGGAAGAACTGTGAACTGGAAGAGACCTTCGCTTGTCATGAAGGCAGTGCAGCGCTTACTGTCTTCATGTAATGGAATCTGCCAAAATCCTTTTGTCAGATCAAGCTTGGAGAAATAGCAACTGGAAGCTAACCTCGAGAAGATCTCATTTTGATTGAACATCGGTTCAGCATCAAACTCTATGATGGAGTTCAACTTCCTGAAGTCGAGGCAGATGCGCACACCTCCCCCAGGCTTCTTCACTAACACCATCGGGCTTGAGTATGGTGAGGTCGACTTCTCTATTACTCCCGCATTAATCATAGATGCCAGTTCTTCTCTCACCTGTGGTACAAGGTGATGAGGAACAGGATATGGTTTTGTTCGTACCGCTTGCTGCTCTAGCAAAGGTATGCGGTAACCCTCTACTTTTGCTACCTTAGTGACGTCAGAGAGTACCTCCTTGTACTCTGCTACCAGTCGAGTAACCTGGTCGACTTGATCTTCAGACAGCTGATCATCAACCTTAACATCTCGGTGTGTCTCCTGCTGCTGTTGATTGAAGAGACCTGGCTGACCTTCCTCCTCGTCGGCGGTTATCACTGAGACACCGGCGATCGTTGCTGAGAGCAGAGGGTGGTCGATCGGCCCTGTCGATGTCGAGCCCTGCGGTCCTCTCCTGTTTTTACGTCTTACATGCTTCTTCGGCTTGTTGGATCCATCTGCAGGAGGGTCCTCGTAGCGTTGGAGCATGTTGCGTTCTTTTGCTTTCTCTCCTTATACTTCAGCTGGGTGAGGGTGTGGTCACTCCCTGTGACGTCATCCCCGGCGAGTCGCCCTTGGGATCAGCTGGCTGGGGACGGCTGCATACAGCTGAGGCAGCGTCCTCACGCTCCCCCGTTTTCTTCGAGGGTGGACTCGGGCAATCAGAGATTCCCGGAACATTTCCCAATAAAATCCATATACAGCACGTTCCTGTTGAACGGCGCGGATTTTACCTTTGATGTAAGGTGTGTCGACCCACACATACACCTCCACCATCTCTTTAGTATAGCCATTTGGGAATTTGACATAGACATGTCTACCTGTCTCAGATCCTGGCTGTACTAGGCTCTTTCTTACCATGTGAGTAGTGGCGCCTTTGTCACGGAAGATTTTCGCCGATTTTCCGTTAACATTTCCGTCCACCACCTCAAGGGTCCAAGCTAGTGGATCCTTTCCAACGTTGGGATGTTTCTTACCACTTGAGCTCACACCTGCTATGTAACCTGATTTCGGTTTTACCTTGCAATCAGCTGCACGATGACCTGGCTTACCACAGGTGTAGCACTTGTGCACCTGCTTGTTGGAGGAGTTTCCCTGCTCCCCCGACACACCAGTCTTAAGCTTAGCTCTATCGCCAATACCTGTAGCATGATGCTTCTCGTGCGGCTTCACCCCTTTCACCTGTCTCCTGGCCCCAGCCCACAGATCAGCTTGCTTGGCCATAGACAGATTTGACACAATTTCTTGCTCTTTGAGCTTGACACGCAGAGACGATTCGCATGCTTCTAAGAACTGTTCACGAATCATCAGTTGATAGAACTCCATGCTCCCAGGAGCAGTCTCCATGAGTTCACAGTAACGGTTTAGACTCGATTCTAACCGCTGTAACATGAGCACATATGTCTCACCTTTTTGCAATTGAGCCCTACGGAAATTCTCTAGCATCCGGTCTGCAGTTATGCCAAAACCGTTCAGCAGCGCTGTTGTCAATGCCTCGTAATCTCCGCGCTGGTGCGGACCCAGACTGTGGTAGATAGTTAATGCCCTACCCTTTAACAATGCACTAAGAGCGAGTGCCCACTTTGATCTTTCCCACCCGCAATCAGCGGCGTGACCTTCGAAACGCTTGATGTATGCATCCATCGAGTCGTCCCTCTCATCAAAGTTAGCTAGTTTAGGTAGTTTGACAGTCTTACCTTGTTCAACGTTAGTCTCCGTTGAACGACCACTTGTCTGGTCATCCTGCCTTGCTTGCAACTGCATGCGAGCTATGCGTTCAGTACTTTCTCGGTTCTGCTGATCAGTCCAGCGTTTGTTTTCTCTCTCTTGCTGATCAGTCCACAGTTTGCTTTCTCTGTCCTGCTGATCAGTCCAGAGTTTCATAGCTTGCTCTGCTACTTTATTCCCTTCGAATCCCAACTCCCTAACTTGGTTACGGTATTCCTCTAAGGTGAATAATTGCGAGCCTGTAATACCTACTCTTTGAGTTGGTGTCGTCCACAAGGACCTTTTGGGCCGAGATTCTTCCCCATAGAATCCCCCCAACGGAGTATTGCAAGGGTTAGATTCCCGCGTGACTCCGTTTTCTTCCGCAGCGCGCGTGATTCTAGTGACATCATTCTCGGTGACGTCACCCACAGGGGTCTCTACCTCCAAGTTGTCTCTCACTGGGGTCTCTCCCACTGTGTTATCTCTCACTGGGGTCTCACCACCGATAGCTTCATCCAGTGTGATGAGACTCGTGCACGCCACCTCAGCACTACCCTGCATGTGTGCTTGTAGCATCACCTCTTCCACGGCCCTCATGTGCTGTTCCACTCGTTCCTTACACTCTTGTTCAGTAAGAGTGTCGTAGTCGTCAGGTCTACGAGCGGTCAAGGCCAGTGAAGATGCAGGTAGCGCTGTTTGTACTCTACACACTCAGACATACTGGTGGTGTGTGTACCTAACAGGGTGTTAAACATCCTCTGAATACTGCTCGTCACTTTTGAATTTTCAGGGAAAATTTAAGTGCGAAATTTTACTGTATAACCTAGCTCATAGGTTCCAACTAAGCCTAACACGTTGGGCGCCAGATGTGGGATGTTTTTCTTTTTTGCTGTCACGACTGCAATGCGTACGTCGCCAATGTACATGTGGCAGACGCTTCACGAAGCTGTCGGAATTAGCAAAATAGAAAATACGAGAGCAACCGTACAGGGCCTGGGAGCAAGGTCGAGTTAGAGTCCTTGTGGGTCTCTTCTCAGACTAGCCTCACCTGGTCCTGCTCCACGTTGGTCGTTGGAATCTCCTCAATGATGTAACACTTTAAGGGACTCCTAGGGTCCTCATCAAATTTATAGTTTAGTGACTTACAGGCAACTCGGTGTTGAAGACACTTAGAGCTGAAGGCTTGAGTAATATTGGCAGTATTCAGAAGTGGTTCAACGGAAACACCGCATAAAGCTTAACAGTAGTTTATTTACTAACTTAACCACTAATACACAGGGTGCTTGATTTACTTTCGATTGGCGTCAGCAAAGCTATGGTTGCATTAGCGAGACTCTTGACGTCTGGCTAATCGACTCGTATCCACTCGTGGAGAAACACCTAACTTAACACAGTTGACAGCCAATCACTAACACGGCAACCTAACTGCCGGTATGCAAAGGGATCACAAGAGTTCCAACCGGATACTCGGTAATGATGATATGCAATAAACACAATAATAATCACACAATAACTAAATGTGTGGTGTATGTGAAGCTCACATTCACAGACGAGTGAAATGCTGTGATACCACACAGATAAACACGCATTCACCGTCGATTCACCTATAACCTGCGACAGGTATAAGAAGGTGAGAACTGTGGTTGATCCCTCAGATCAACACAGACACAATAAAACAATGACAAGATCTTGTACTTACAGATAAGGTACCTTTCCTTACGCACTCACTCAGACTCGTTTATACAAGCACTCGTAGGTGGCCTGATAGCTGGTTTCGCTCGTAGACACGGAGGGTACTCGCAGTATCTTGAGATGATTTCGTGAGTAGGGCGTGCTGTATGCTTAACAGACAGACACACGCGCACACACTGGCACTGACGGTGCGTGAGGTGGTGACGTCACGTAGGAGTGAGGGCGGCGGCGGGCGCTCGAGGTACTGAGGTACACGCTCAGGATGAGTGGCGGTACCATGCACTACACTGTACACTGTGGTAATGTCACACACAGATTACTTAGGCGGCGGCACTGCCTTAGTTCACTCTAGGTCACTCACGACGATCTTTGTCACCAGGGGTTACCTGATACCAGTCTGTTTCGCTCTGGAGATTTGTCACTTTAGGCTTCTAAACAATATATTCCCACTCGTGATTCTGGCGAGTGTGTGGTATATCGCAAAGACGCTGAGTTAACTTGACGGTGAGGGATAGACGGTGATCAGTCTATTGGCCGGTAGAACAGAACACGTCCTCTGGTATGGTCTCTCTCACGTGAATGAGTTTGCAAGGGTGCCGGGCATCTCGTGGCACACAACACAAAAGAGTTACAATTTGACCAATAGCATTGCAGCAAATGAGCGGGAACCAATCATATTAGCTCGTTCGATGAGCAGTAGCAGGAGTGACGTCATGAACACGTCATAGCTGTTATTCAGCATCGCGCCGGTTGACCCCGGAGGTCAGACGCTGCTGGCGCCTTCCCCTCTGTCTCAGCGGGCACCAGCCATGTACTCACTGACCCTTTGGTAGCAAGTATACTTAGCTCCCTGTATCTACTTCCTGCCTAGACATACGGCGGCCTACGTATTTTAACAGTGTTCCTGGTTAAGTGGGCATTCTGGAGATACCCAACATGCTAGGTCACTATCCAGGATTAAGAGAGATAGGCTTTGTGCACGAAGATCTGTGCACTGCAATGCCATTCAAGTCAGCTGTGGGAGCATCTTGGGAGACATACTCCCACATTGGGAAATGAAGTCCACTACTTGAAGAACTACCTGAAGAACCATTAGTACCCTTACTACCAGCAGCAGCTGCAGCTTCTAGCTTTCTATCTTCTAGCCTGATCTGCGCCTCAGCCATCTGCTGTCTAATTAACAACTGCTTGGTTTCTTCTCCTCTAAGACTAGCTATTTCTAACTCAGCTTCTATCTGCTTAGTCTCCCTCTTCACTCTTCAATTTCTCAAGCTCTATCTGCCTGAACTGAAGTTCTAATTCCTGCTTTCTAAGTTAAGCCATATTCTCAGCCTCGTCAGGATATTCCTCTATACTTCATCATTCAACCTACCATCCTCTACTAGATGCAAAAATATGGTCCTCAATAATTCGTTTGGTCAATCTGGGTGCCACATCTAGCTCTAGGTTTTCCCATACAAATAATCACTGATTTAGTCAAGGTCTTAATTTTCTTCACAGATGGATTCTGCAAAATCTTTTTTATTACTTTCTCCATCTTCTGAATTAATCATAAGGCACTTTCTACAAAAACTATTATTATCACTAAAATAAGAATATACTATACTATCATGACCCCAAACATACAAGACTGAACACTACCTCTATCGTGCTATCGTGCAGCGTTGCAAGTGCAGTATTAGAAAGTATCGTTACTAGGGTC
>WNGS01006926.1:0-13411 GCA_020271785.1 Procambarus virginalis
TTCTGTGGGGAGCCCCTACGGCTCCCTGGAGCTTATCGGGCTAATGTATGTTATGTTAGACCGGGACACTAGCTATGGAGTTCAGACCTACCAGGGACCAGCGCCAGAACCTGGCCCCTTCAGAGAGGTTTCAGGGAGCAATGGCCCTGGAAAACCCCATATGGTTGGGGGTTTCCTTATCTGCCATCGACCGGGGTTAGGCACCCAGAAAGGTAGGCGTAACAAAACAAACCCCACATGGTAGAAAACTACAACAAACCGAACAGAGAGGTAGAAAAACTCCCTACAATCACAAGGAAAACAATCAAACAATCACTTTACTGCCGCGCCGGTTGTCCGCGCAGCCCTCCCCTCCCCGGGAGGGGGAGGGGGGGGGCCCCGGACCTCACCGCGCCGGCTGCCGTCAGTTCGTAAGCTAGTGTCAACCGGGATACACGCTTCTCTGGCCTCAAATTCCTTGGCGGTGTTTGCCTCGTGTGGCGTTCTCTGCTGTTTTTGTGGTTTGCGGTGGCCAGGAGTATTTCATCAGTGCCGGGGCTGCATGAGTCTAGGGTTCCCTTCCCTAGGCGCCCTGTGAGTACTGCCCTTGCGTGTCAGGGTTATCTTCTCTGGGGCGTTCGGGAACCGCTCCCGTAGGGGTTCTTGCTGCTCGGCATTTGCCTCGCCCTTGGGGCCAGCTGGGGCTTGGGGCCCTTGTTTGGCCTTGGGTAGGGAGTTGGTGTTGTGCTGGTTAGGGCGCCAAGGTGTTGCGCTGCCTGCCACCTACGCGGCGGCCGGTTCCTGTTGCCTCTGGGGACGGTGTACTTTTGCGGGGTTTTTCTTTTGTTTTATTTTCTTGCCTGGTGGGGGTCTGCATAGTGTGGCTATAGTTCCACTAGTAGTGTTTGGCAGCCCTCTGCTAGGCCCCGTGCTTGTACACGTCCCGGGGGTTTTCAGTATTAATCTTTACCCTTGTTTTCGGGTTTCTTAACCGGTTAGCAACACCTTGCCCGGGCTTCCCGTAGTTGCTAACCTACGGGCCCTGGAAACCCCTGTCTGGGCTCGGGAGACCATTGCATGTGTCTTCCGGGTACCAACCCGTCTTGTACGGGATCGTTGGTTGCTGTGCCTTTGTCTCTAGGTGACAGTCGCCATTTACCTCCGTCATGCTGCCTGTTGGGTCCCTGACACCTTGACCCGGAGTCTTGCGAGAGAGTTTCTCTGCTTGTTCTCCAGTACTCCTGATGTTATTGCTATTCAGAGTACAGGCGGCATCCGTGTTGCAAGCTAGGTTAGGTTGCTGCAACATGCTAGGTTGGTTTCCCACTCGGATGCCCCGAGGCCGCCCCGTTTTGGTTCGGTGCTGTTCGCCCTCCTCCCTCCCTGTTCCCGGTTCCGGACTGCGGGTTTCGGGGTCGGGTCGGGGCGGGGTTTAGTTGGGGCAGAGGCTCGGGCGGTTTTCGGGGGCTGCCCCATTCGGGTTGGGGGACGGAGGTTTTAGAGCCTGTTCCTCCAGCCAAGGCTTCTGGGGCTTACCAGCGGCCCGTTTCTTGCTGCCTTTCCCATGGACTCTTTCTTTTCTTTAAGGGCGGAGGGCTTGGAGGACGGCTCTGCCCCGGGGCCTCTGTTGCTGGTTCCCGGGGCTGTGGGGGATGCCTGCTAGCAGTTCTGGGGCGGTTTGCCCCTGCCGGGGTTTTTCTGCTTTTGGGCGGAGTTTTTAGCCCTCCAGTCTGCTTGCTTCCCACTTTTGCTGGCGTGTTTTGTCTCTTAGCGTCCAGCACAGCCCCTGCTGGCGGCCATTTTCGTCTGCCTGTTTCCCGGCGTGGCCACCAGGGCGGCGTTGCGGTTTGTTTACATACGCCTGGGTGTGCGAGCGAGCGTCTGGGGTGAGTTTTTCACCCTTTTTTCAGGGGGTTTTCTTCTCCTGTTGTCGTTTTTTTTTTTGCTTTTCTGGTTTTTTCTGCCCGTTATTGTTCCTTTGGGTGTTTATTTCCACCGGGCTTCTGGGCCCATGGGTTTGGGCTCAGTGTTTCTGGCTGTTAGGCTTGCTCCCACACCTTGTCCCTCGGTTTTCGGTCTGTTCTGACTGTTTCCCAGAGGGTTCTGTAGGGGGGCTGCGCTTGCCTTTTGTGGTGTTCTCCGCCGGCAATTGTGGTGGTTTGGCTTCCCCCTGGTTCGATTCTGGGTTCCTTTGGGTTCTTTGGTTTCGTTCCAGAGGTTTCTTCCTCTTGGGCCCCTTTTTGTGGGTTCAGGGGGCTTTGTTTCCTCATGTGACCTGGTTCTGCCTTCTGGGGTTCCGGGGTCTTCCTGGCTTGCAGACTGCTCTTTTTGGGTCTAGGCACATGTTGTTGTGCTGGGCCTTTGGGGTTTTGCTGTCGAGGTGGGCCTTTTGATGCAGTTTAGTGCCTTCTTTGCCTAGCCGGTGTGGTGCTCTGCCCACTGGTCGGCAACTTGTACTTTACATTTACATTGTATGTACTCGCCTCGTTGTGCTTGCGGGGGTTGAGCTTTAGCTCTTTGGTCCCACCTCTCAACCGTCGTTCGACAGGTGTACAGGTTCCTGAGCCTGTTGGGCTCTATCATCCCTACACTATAAACTGTGTAGGGAGTCAGCCTCCGCCACATTGCTTCCTAATGCCTGGGTGTATGCTTGTGCATGTGTACGCTGTGTGTGTGTGTGTGCATGTGTATACATGTCATATCTTGTTTGTGTATATGTATATGCATAATGTGTATGTGTACTTTTATTATAAAGATTTTTTTTTTTTCTCTGTTGGCGGGGTGCTGGGGGAGCAGCTTGCTCTATTGCCTCTCGCATGGTCCTGCTGTTGGGTGCTTTGCGTCGTCTTCCGGCCTCTGGTGGCATCGGTGACGGCTTCTCCCCTTTTGGGGGGTTCAGAGCTGGCGGGGGGGGGCTTCTTCCCCTGCGTTTCGTCGTGTCATCTTCGTGGGTACGTTGGACGTGGTCGGTCCGTCCCTTCCTTCTGGGGTCCGGCTTCTGTTTGGGGCCGGGTGCCTGGATGGTGGCCCTGGACCTCCAGGTCACCTTTTGGCGCGTTCCTCCCAGGTTTTTCTGGGTCTGGCACGGTTGGTGGTGGGGCTTCCGGCTGGCTGCTTTTGTTGCCTGCCCTATTTTGTGCTGAGCACTTTGAAATTTTTGCATCTTTCCCGGATCTTGGTTCCCTGTCTGTGTCTGAGATTCGGTGTATGGCCTACCTCGACGTCTGGCTGGTGTGGGCTCCCAGTCAGTCCGCATGTCTGCTCGCCAGGGGTGTGGTTCCTTCCAGATCGCCGGGTTTGGTGTCCTGGTGATCGGGAGGTTTTTCCATATGTTTCCATCCCGGGTTCGGGCCTGGTCCTTGTTTAGGGCTATTGGGCCACTCATTCTTCCCTCCAGACGTGTTCCTGCAGCTGTGGTCCCGCCTTCGGCGGTGCATGAGACGGTCTCGGGTTGCTCAGCGGTTGCTTGAGCGGTTGTGCGGGAGTCTGAACTTCGCCGTGCTAGTCTACCCGCCGGGTCGGGTTTGGCTGCGGCGTCTGTTTTGGTTCCTTCGGGGATTTCCTTTCCGCCTCTCTCGCGATCGTTGGGTTCTCCCTCCGGGGGTCTTTTGTCGGTTGCTGCGTCACCGGCTTCCTCTTCGGGGTTTTTCAGGGTTCGGTGCCTTGGCACCTTCCCGAGCCCTCGCTCGTTGTGTTCACGGACGCGTCGTCTCTTGGCTGGGGCTTTGTGACCAGTGCTCACCAGGCAGGCCAGGGACGGTGGGGTTCGTCCTTCCATCGGGCTCACAGCACGGTTCGGGAGTTCGCAGCTGTCTGGTTCGCGCTTCGGAGGATTCGGGTCGCTCGGGGATCGCCCTTTACCTCCGTTTGGACTGTACTCCAGTGGTTCCTTGCCTGAACCGCGGGGGTTCTCTTCAGTCCTTAGCTCTTGGGATTGGTCCCTGCGAGTGGCTCGTCTGCTGGATTCCGGGGTTTGGCTCTCCGTGTGGTTCACGTCCGGGGAGTGTCCAACGTTCTGGCGGACGGTCCGTCTCGCTCCCCTCTCCACGGGGTGGACGGTCGACGACGCCTCGTTCGTTGGATCTGCCAGACGTACGGTCTCCCAGATGTGGACCTCTTCGCGTCGGTGTGGTCTCGGCGTCTCCCGATGTGACGCCTTCCCCGACTGCGCAGCGTTCGCGGTGGATGCCTTTCGGCGGGACTGGTCTAAAGGGGGTTCCCTGTACCTCTTCCCTCCGGTCCAGCTGTTGCTTCGGGTTCTGGTTCGTTTGGAGACATTCCCAGGGAGAGTACTCCTTGTGGCCCATTGGTGGCCGGCCCGGCTTTGGTTTCCGGTGCTGTTGACTCGGTGCCCGAACCCGGGACGTTTACCGCGGCTCCGCCTCTTTCAGCAGGTCGGTCCGCTCTGGTACGGGGCTGGTTCGACCTTCTCCTCTGCTCTTCGCGTCTGGGGTTTTGACGCGGGTGTATCACCAATTCTATGGTGATCAGGTGGCTTCGTTGATGGTGTCCCACCTGAGAGCTTCGTTTCGGCGACAGTATGGATTTCCTGGCGTTCTTTTCGCCATTTTCTGGCTCTTTGTAGGTTGTCTTTCTTTCGGATCAGGTTTTGTCCTTTCTTTCTTGGCTTGTTCAGGACGGTCGATTGATGCCTGATACTGTCGCCTCGTCTCGTGCGGCGCTGGCGGAGCTGCTCGAGCTAGCTTTCGGGGTCGACGTTACATCCGCCCCGTTTAGTAAGCTTTCCTGTGCTATGTTTCACCTCCGGCCTGCTCATGCGCCTCCTGAGCCGTCCTGGTCCTTGGACCGGGTGCTCTTCTATCTTTCCTCTCCTCGGTTTGTGGTGGCCCCTTCGGTTCCTGATTATTTTTCCCAGGCTTTGTTTTTGTTGGCGTTGGCCTCTGGGGGCCGGGTAGGGGAGCTTCATGCCCTCCTCCGGCGCAGAGGTTTCTGCTCTTTTGGTCCTGGGGGTAGGTTTGTCAGTTTGCAGCCTTCGCCTTCTTTTCTGGCGAAGAACGAGACGGCTGCTTTCCGGAGGGGTCCGTGGGTCATTGATGCTTGGTTGGTTCGGCCGGGGGTGCATCATGTGTTGTGTCCAGTTGCGGCACTTCGCCGTTGCTTGCGCGCTTCGGCCGGTATGGCTGGGGATGCGCTTTGGGTTGATCCAGTTTCCCTCGTTCCCTGTTCCAGGGTTCGGGTCTCCCAGGTTGTCTGCAAGGTTATTAAATCTAGCCAGCCTGCGGTCTATCCTCGTGCCCTTGCCGTTAGGAAGTTTGCGGCTTTGGCTGCTGTGTTGGTAATATGTCTTGGGCACATATTCGGGCGCGTGGTTTTTGGAATCGAACAGGGTCCTGGCCGCCCGTTATTTGGTGAACGTCCGTGCTCCTCGGCGTTCTTGTGTTGCTTTGGGTCGCAGGTTGCAGCCAGTTGTCTCGACTTCGCGTTGAGGAGTATGTGGCCGCCGCCTCCCGGGTACGTCCCCTTTTTTTTTTTTTTTCCTTCTCTTTGGGTAATTAGCTCCAGGGAGCCGTAGGGGCTCCCCACAGAAAACCAGCGTTGAATGTAATGAAACGCCATTTTCTGGGTGAGCCCCGGAGGCTCCCTGGCTACCCTCCCTCCCGTCCGGTCGGCGGATTTTTCGCGTTGGTTGAAGCCTAGTTTCCGAACTGACGGCAGCCGGCGCGGTGAGGTCCGGGGCCCCCCCCCTCCCCCTCCCGGGGAGGGGAGGGCTGCGCGGACAACCGGCGCGGCAGTAAAGTGATTGTTTGATTGTTTTCCTTGTGATTGTAGGGAGTTTTTCTACCTCTCTGTTCGGTTTGTTGTAGTTTTCTACCATGTGGGGTTTGTTTTGTTACGCCTACCTTTCTGGGTGCCTAACCCCGGTCGATGGCAGATAAGGAAAACCCCCAAACCATATGGGGTTTTCCAGGGCCATTGCTCCCTGAAACCTCTCTGAAGGGGCCAGGTTCTGGCGCTGGTCCCTGGTAGGTCTGAACTCCATAGCTAGTGTCCCGGTCTAACATAACATACATTAGCCCGATAAGCTCCAGGGAGCCTCCGGGGCTCACCCAGAAAATGGCGTTTCATTACATTCAACGCTGGTTTTTTGGTGTTTGTCAGGATATCTATGGTGATGATCTGGTTATGTGTAGAGACTATATGTTCCTTGAGAGGGCCTTGCTAATAATGCACAAATAGCAAGGTGGGGCCTTGGTAGCTCTCTTCTTCCCCATGAATAAAGGGGATTCGGTTTTGGGCGGCTCGCAAGTGAGAGGCAGGCTGACTGGAACCATGGGTCACCTTAGATGCCACCTAGGAGCAGTCAGGTGCCTCCTGGTGTGGAAATTTATATTGTGGCAATGATCGAGCCTGACCTCAGGCTAGGCTCGGGTAGAAGAAGAACTCCCGAAACCCTCTCCAGGTATGCTTTCCAGATTGTTTGTCTTACTACCTGAAGGTACTCTGTCTATTTTTCCTCAAGCAGTGGCTGGTTTTTCACACTTATGCTTTCTGGTGGAATTTGTCTTGGGTATGAGTTGATCTTTGATCCCCAAGCTCCCTTCATCTTGTAGAGAGAACCACACTGTTTTGCTAGATCCCGGTAAGGAAGGGTGGGTCTTGGAGGCCTGGCTCATCTTCCTATGGCTTGGCAGGGCCGGCACTTAGCTTGGGCACTTGGGAACTTAGCTTGCCAGTACTGACAGTCCCACCAGGAAAGGAAGTTTCATTGGAAAAATCAGCAGGAGCCATGAGAAGGATTCAAACCTATGCTCTGGGTACTCCCATGCATATGCCTTAGATCACTACACCACGACATGGTAAAAGCAATGCAACCTGGAAATCAACCAAGTCCTCTAAGGGTCCTGAGACTTCAACTGAGCCAAGTCAGGGTTTTCGTTCATTGCCCACATGCACTCTGGGTGTGGTCTAGGAGTTCACCTCCAACACTTCAAATGCACTTCTCATTGATACATAACATTTATGTGATTTCTTTGTAAAGATTCATTGCATTCGGTGTTTGATTTTACAGTGCAAATTCTGTACATTTATGTGGCTATTAAGTTTGGTCAGATCATGTTTGTAAAATTGACTTTTATTTTGTTTCCAGGTGAGACCTCACACAGTGCAAGAGCACAACCGAGGCAGCTGTGTTGAGGTCGCTCCGGCGTCCTCTCAGGTCATATTGGGGTATGACCACTTCTGTGATTTTGATGCAGTTTTTGGCCCAGATGTTAGTCAGAAGGAGCTCTACTCTGCATCTTTGGCAGACTTGGTAGTGAACTTTTTTCAGGGTGAGTTCTTGCTTGTTGTGTACTTGTAATAGGATATTAACTTATCAGTATTCAAAAACCATGTTATAATAATATGCAGTGTCTCACTGTACTGAGGCTGAAAACAGTATTACCAGTATTACTATACAGTATAGTAAACTTATTAGTATTCAAAAACCATGTTATAATAATAAGCAGTGTCTCACTGTACTGAGGCTAAAAACAAATAACCCAACCCACTGTTATGTGCAGGTTGGAATATTTAATTATATTATAGTATTTTCTTTCCTTCAAACCTCCACCTCTTATTCCACCGAGCCTATCCCCTTCCTTCCTGCTAACACCATAATTTATTTGTAATATTTTGACTTCTTGCTCTGTTACTTTTAAATTGTGAATGTCTCTCAGGGTATAATGTGACTGTCCTTAGTTATGGCCAGCGTGGCTCTGGCAAGACCTACACCATCACTGGGCCAGATTTCTTATGGGCCATGAATGAAGAGGAGTTTGGATTATTGCCACAAGCTGTGCGTCACGTCTTCAGTCTCATGAGGGTATGTTCTTCTTCTCTTTTCTGCACTTGAAATAACGTAGACTCTGGAATAAGGTTAACAGCAATTGATATAAGGGCCACAACAAATATACGCCTGCTAAATCCCGACCTTATATTGTGTTTTCAGTGATTTACTGTTATTAGAGTTACCTGGATTCTAGTTTGATCAGAAGTTTATTCTTCATTTTTGCTAGAAATTAAAGATAGTTATTTCATGTATTAGCCATTTTCTTGTTTAAAATTCTTTATGGAGAGATTTTGGCTGCCATAACTACAGTTATCTTGTGTACCAGCCATTCCCATATCTCAAGCTCAGTGTGGAGTGATTGTGGCTGCCATAACTACAGTTATCTTGTGTACCAGCCATTCCCTTATCTCAAGGTCTGTGTGGAGTGATTGTGGCTGCCATAACTACAGTTATCTTGTGTACCAGCCATTCCCTTATCTCAAGCTCTGTGTGGAGTGATTGTGGCTGCCGTAACTACAATTACTGACTAATCTCGCTTATATAAACTACATGGGAAGGACCTCCCGCTGGATAAGACAGAAATTCGGATAAGTAGAATTCTCACTGGGGAAGTCCAAAAGTGAACACATTGGCAATTTTTTGTACCACAACCAATTTAATTAGAATTTCCACACACACTATAATTAAAAAATATTCCAGTACTGCAGTTTAAAAGAAACTTCATCTTGCCTTTCTGGGGGGAGCCTCGTTGGCTCCCTGGAGCTATCCAGGCTGATATGTTACTATTAGCTTTCTGGCATCGAAGTGCATGGAGTTCTTGTCTAGTGGGGACCACGAGCCAGAACCTGGCCCCCCCTCAGAGAGGCACGAGGAGCAATGGCCCATAAAACCCCCCCGTGTGGTTGGAAGCATTCTATGTCTGCCATCGACCAAGTCTGGTACCCAGAAAGGTAGGCGCCCCAAAACAAACCCTGTTCTGGTGAAAACATTGCTACTGAAAGCCGAAGGAGTGGACAGAACTCCATAAATGAAAACTAGCAACTAGGATGACGTCATCATGTCGCATCGCCATCGTCTGCTCAAACCCCCCCTCCCTGGGAGGGGGAAGGGGGGGGAGCCCCAGACCTCCACACCGGTGATCCAACCTCCAGTTCTTAGGCTAACCCAAAACCGAACACAACACATGATGCATCCCCGGCCCGACCAACCAAGCATCAACAACCCAAGGACTCCCAAGTGGATTCCGGGGCTGGGTGGGGGGGGGGGGACGGTTTGAGGGGGCTTGGGTCCCTTTTGATCCTAACTGGGTTTCAGTGCCTTCAAGGCGGAGTCTGTTGTTGCAAGGTTCGGGGGTTTTCGTACCCACCTTCCTTGTACAAACTTGATATGGGGTTGGCTTCCCCCCCCTCCCCCGGGTTCGTTTCTGGGTTCCCTTGGGTTCCGCGGTTGCATCCTTCCAGAGATTTTCAACCTCTCAAATTACTTCTGCATAGGTTCGGGATGTAACAAACTAGCTGTTGTAGATATGATCCAGAAGGTTCTAGAAACCACGTGTAGGGACCTGACCACAGCAAGGTCGCATCCCCTGGGGATTGGCGGTGAAGATAACTGGCGCCTTTGTTCACAGTTTCGTATAATGAATCATTCTATAGTATTCAGTAATTTAGAGAGATCAGTCTTCATTCAAATTGTATAATATTACTGGTTATAGTATCGAGAATATCCTAATTGTTAGGATAATGAGTAAGTCACCATCAGTGACGTCACGAGCCGGGACTAGACCTCGGCGCGGAACAATTTGGGTGACCTCAGCGGTCACAGGTCATCAGAGTTTCCATGTCCACTATTTCTCAAAGGTCAAATAGCCATTTTGTAATTGGGAATAGCTCTTCCCTAAGATGCTTGTGTAATTAACTTCAGTTAAAAGAATTCAACCAATCTGGATCATTCAGTACAACAGAGGTTAGTTGTTAAACTTAAGCCTTGCTAGTAACTTAAACTAGGCGGAAGGATACTATGCTCTGGTTTGGGTAGGACCAGACGGGCAGGAACACAGTGTGGTAATGAGAGCGAGAGGGAAGGTGTCCACTCCACCTATTCCCAGACCAGCAGTCCACCGCTGGTCGCCTATAAGGTAAAGTTGCTAAGAGTGTTGTTATAGGGAATAGGTCAACTCATTGCCGATAAGTTTAGGAAGTGTTCAGTTTAGGGAGTGCATTGATTTAGATTTTGTTTAGTTTTGAATAAACCATTTAGCTAGTAAATTTGTCTTTTTATTTAATTTCCATTTTTGTGTAATTTACTTGCATTTGTCCGGGACCACGTGGGTAGCGTGGCCTAGTTTGAGTTGGGCAGGTTCTAATACCGAATCATAATTCATTATCCCTTTGATTTTTAATTAATTCCACTTAACGTAAGATCCAGGTTTATATGTTACTAGTGGGGATCAAGCCCCAAAGTTATTGATTAGCATAATCGATCCAGACCTCGGTCATTGCTCAGTATTACTGGTCTGGTGGTGGCAGCGCAAGGCGATCCTAGGGTTTTGCTAGAAGTCAGTTTCCACGTCATAAGGTTGTAGAATCTTAAGTCGGTCAATCGTCTTAAGACTACATGGCGTGAGGTCGGCTCAAGTAAAAGTTTTGGGGTCCCTTGGTATAGAGAGAGGTAAAGTTAGGATACGGGTGGAGAGGGTTAGAGAGAGAACGAATACCCCCCCCCCATGTTACAGGGAGGCCTTAGGTGCATACCTCCTCCTCGACCCGGCTTCTGCCTTGGAGCTCGACCCGGCTTCTGCCTTGGAGCTCGACCCGGTCTCTCTTTGAGTTCAGGTCTTCTTCACCATATTGGATACATTATGAGGTGCCATCATCTTCCTGGCTTGCAGACTTCCCTGTCTTTTTGTTGGGGCGTGACATACGTTCTGTCGTTCCTGCAAGCTTCAGTGGTATGAGCTCACTACGGTGTTGCAAGTGTACTTTTGGGGGCATGTTTGAGCATCTTAATGCATGCTTGTATGCAACTGTGCTTCCTCATGAGGTTGGTGTGCTCCAGTTGCACATCCAGGATTGGAGCATCCTTCCCTTTGGATTGCTTTAGCTACAGAAGATGCTGCAGCCAAAGTTCATATGCTCGCGGGCATTTGGCTTTGGTCATTCGCTTCTTTTCCCCCTCTTTAGCTGTTCTCAGACTGGCTTGTGGAGGATGTGGAGGAGTGGGCTTCCGGGTTGTTGTCTGCTGCGTTGACTTCGATTGCCAGGGCGTTGGTGGCGTTGCTTAAGCTGTTTGCACCTATCCTCCGGGAGGCAGTGTCCTTGTTTTATGCTTCCTGCCTCACGTGTCGGCAGGCTGTCCTCGCTCTCTCTATGGATTCTGCTTGGGCCCTGACTCTTAGGTTTTCGTCTGTGTTTTGTCTGCTGTTGTTTGCGGATTCGATTGTGTCAGTTTCTCCAGGCGGCTTCTGCTAGTTGCTGCCTTCTTTTGGATATGTTGGTTGTCTGGGGTGCACGTTCTCATGCTTCCTGGAAAGGTCATGCCAGGGCTCCAGCCTCTGCTGGTCGAGGTGTGCCTTTGGTGCCAGTTTCTGAACCGGCATCTGCTCTAGGGCCATCTTCGTTTGGTCGGCGAGGTGTTCGCCCTGTGGTATCAAGTTCTCGGAGGGGTCGCCGGCCCTTTTGCGGAACGCCCTGTTGACTACCTCCGTTTACCCCGCACTTGGTCCCACAATTCATGGGCATTTCAGGTCATGTTTTCCGACCTGTGGTGGCGTTGGGCCACCCCTTCCCCCCCTTGGGGTGGGGGGTTTCTGGGCTGGTGGGCCAGGTTTCTTCCCTTTCGCTACATCGGGTCATCATGGAGTGGGCACGTTTGGGCATGGTCAAAATGACCTCGTCCCTCAGGTAGGTTTCCCACCTGTTTCCAGTGCTGAAATGGGACTGTGTGGATCTGCCGTTTATTCTGGACTTGCCCGTCTGAACCCCTTGATTCCTTGCCCCTCCTTTCAGATAACCACTACCTTACCTTGAGGTAAGGTCCCAGGTCTGGCTTATCTTGGAGCTGGGTTCTTAGATGGTGTGTCTTTTTTCTGGGGGGGGTGAGCCCCTACGGCTCCCCGGAGCTATCCATGGCTGATATGGATATTCTAACTATTTTGCATCAGTCGATGTGGGTGGAGTTCTAGCCTACCGGGGACCACGAGCCAGAACCTGGCCCCCTCAGAGAGGCACGGGGAGCAATGGCCCATAGAATGCACATGTGATTTGGAGCATTCTATATCTGCCATCGACCGGGACAGGCACCCAGAAAGGTAAGCGCCACAAAACAACCCCTATTCTGGTTAACAACAAAATTAACAAACGAGTGGACAGAACTCCCCAAAAGAAAAACGAGCCAACTAGCATGACGTCACACAAGCCGCGCCGCATGTCTGCGCAGCTCCCCCCTCCCCGGGAGGGGGAAGGGGGAGCCCCAGACAATCCACACCCCAGTTCCTCGGCTGATGGGATTGTGCATGGTCGTGTGGCTCCAGCTCCAGTCTTGTCTCAGCGCTGTGAATTGTTTTTCAGTGCTGCTCTTACGGTGGTCGTGTGAGCTGGGAGTAGTATTCTCAGGTACTCGGGCTGCATGTGCTTAGGGTCACCTTCCCTGAGTGCCCTGTAAGTACCCCCCTTGGGGCTTGGGTTACCTTCCACAAGTCACCTTGGGTCTACCTCTGTTGGCTTTTCGCTGCTTGGCGTTTGGCCGCCCTGAGGGTTTGGGGGTTTTACTCCCTTGTTACCTTGGGGTAAGTGGTAGTTATAGCACTGGTGGGGCGCAGGGCACTGCGTGCTAGTTTTCACCTATACAGCGGCCGGTTCTGTTCCCTCTGGGTACGTTGTCCACTTGGGTGGTTTTTCTTTTCTTTTTGTTTTTGCCTGGTAGGGGGGTCTGCCTTGTTCCCCTTATATTAGGATCGGTTGTGTGGTGGCACCCCCTGCTTCGCCCTCGCGAGTGGACACGTCCCGTGGGTTCAGCTTTTAGCAGATTGTTTGGTAGTTTGGGTAGCCGGTTAGCAGTGCCCTGCCTGGGATAACCCTTAGCAGACCCAGTCTAGGGGCCCTGGAAAACCCCGCGGGGGCTCTTGGGTCCGATGGAGGAGACCCTTGCGTCCCCTCTCGCTGTGTGCGAGTTTGAGGGTTGCTCTGTCCCCTTGTCTCAGGGTGACTCTCATTGTTTTTGCCTCCGTCATGCTGCCTGTTGGGTCGGTGACACATTCGACCCCGAGTCCTGCGAGCTATGTTGCTTGTTTGTGACTCAATTCACCCAGTCTGCTGATGAATCACTTCGGGTGCAGACAGCTCGTGCGTTGCAAGGTAGGTTTAGGTTATTGCAACGCGAGCGGACTCTTGCTTCCCTGGACGCCCCGCGGCTGCCCGCTTTGTGTATAGGGACCCGAACTTGGGGTGTTGGTCGCTTCGGCCTTGGTTCCGCCCGCACCCCCTTGTTCTTCCCCTTTAGTGGTTCATTCTGCCCCTCCCCCCCTCCTTCCGGCCCCCAAGCGTCTGAGGGCTTCGGGGTCGGGGTGGGGATTAGAGGTTTCTGAGACTCGGGCAGTTTCGGGGGTTGCCCCGTCCGGGGGGGCTACGGAAGCATTCGAGTCTG
>WNGS01006931.1:40200-53930 GCA_020271785.1 Procambarus virginalis
AACATGGGAGCTGTGTTAACATGGGAGCTGTGTTAACATGGGAGCTGTGTTAACATGGGAGCTGTGTTAACATGGGAGCTGTGTTCAGTCTTGTTCACCGGGAGATGATCTCACAGGCTGAAGAACATGTTATCTTTCCTCGGGATATCAGAAAACATCTCCTTCATTCGATAACTTGTTGACTAAGTCATGGGAGTTCCATATCTATAGTTACTGCTAGGTGGACAGAAGCAGCAGGTGAAAGTAAATGTGCCCAACCATTTCTGTCTCGCCCGGGGACCGTACCCGGGGTCCTGGAGTGTGAGACTAGAACATTGCCGCTGAGCTAGTGAGGCCCCCCAACATATGTTGTATATCCTGCACCATGTTGGATATCCTCCTACACCATGTTGTATATCCTGCACCATGTTGTATATCCTGCACCATGTTTGTATATCCTGCACCATGTTGTATATCCTACACCATGTTGTATATCTTGCACCATGTTGTATATCCTACACCATGTTGTATATCCTACACCATGTTGGATATCCTACACCATGTTGTATATCCTGTACCATGTTGTATATCCTGCACCATGTTGTATATCCTGCACCATGTTGTATATCCTGTACCATGTTGTATATCCTGCACCATGTTGTATATCCTGCACCATGTTGTATATCCTGTACCATGTTGTATATCCTGCACCATGTTGTATATCCTGCACCATGTTGGATATCCTGCACCATGTTGGATATCCTACACCATGTTGTATATCCTGCACCATGTTGTATATCCTACACCATGTTGTATATCCTGTACCATGTTGTATATCCTGCACCATGTTGGATATCCTACACCATGTTGTATATCCTGCACCATGAGATAGCGTCTATATCATATCTATATCATACCACTAGATAGTTTCTATATCATATCTATATTATACCACTGAATAGTTTTTATTTCATATCTCTATCATACCACTGAATAGTTTCTATATCATATCTCTATCATACCACTAGATAGCTTCTTATCATATCTATATCATACCACTGGATAGTTTCTATATTATATTTATATCATACCAACTAGATAGCTTCAATATCATTAAGTATAACCTGTTATAACAGTCGTTACGTGTCCCATGAAGTGAACTGGCCTTGTGCGTTTATGACGACACTCACCAAGTCATATAAGAGTATAATAATGGTATAGTTATAAGAAAAACAAACCCAACACTTGTAGTCTGATTGGCTTGGTGAGATTACACAAGACTGATATGTTATATTCATGCGAAGCCACTGACACGCATAGCGTTTCGGACACGTCTTGCTATGCTGACACGTGTCATGTTTTGCTATACTGACATTCGTCATGTCATGACATGCTGAGCGGATTATGTTTTGCCATATTCGTCTTGGTTTTATCATCCTGGTGCTTGGCAGCCTATCACCCCATCACTATACTCTGGTGCCTGGTAGCCTATCACCCCATCACTATACTCTGGTGCCTGGTAGCCTATCACCCCATCACTATACTCTGGTGCCTGGTAGCCTATCACCCCATCACTATACTCTGGTGCCTGGTAGCCTATCACCCCATCACTATACTCTGGTGCCTGGCAGCCTATTATCCCATCACTATACTCTGGTGCCTGGTAGCCTATCACCCCATCACTATACTCTGGTGCCTGGCAGCCTATTATCCCATCACTATACTCTGGTGCCTGGTAGCCTATCACCTCATCATTATACTCTGGTGCCTGGCAGCCTAGCACCCCATCACTATACTCTGGTGCCTGGCAGCCTATCACCCCATCACTATACTCTGGTGCCTGGTAGCCTATCACCCCATCACTATACTCTGGTGCCTGGCAGCCTATCACCCCATCACTATTCTCTGATGCTTGGCAGCCTATCACCCCATCACTATACTCTGGTGCCTGGTAGCCTATCACCCCATCACTATACTCTGGTGCCTGGTAGCCTATCATCCCATCACTATACTCTGGTGCCTGGCAGCCTATCACCCCATCACTATACTCTGGTGCCTGGCAGCCTATCACCCATCACTACTGGTGCCTGGCAGCCTATCACCCCATCACCACTGGTGCTATTGCTCCCGTCAGCGTCGCTCTTCACAAACCCAATCAACAATTTCCATCTTAAAACTATCAACAAAGAAATCAAGATTTGTTCAACACTAGTACTGTATCCAGCAGCCACGTTGGGTTTTATTAATTGTGTGGACCATTAAGCCTATTACCTTTATTTTTGACTGATGTGAGTTGAAAAATTGCGTTCTTTCCAAGCATTTCTCCTTTACAGTGAATTATTTAAAAGATTGATTATTAATTTTATTCCTGTCATGCTCTCCCCCCCCCCCCGCCCCAAGGCAGTCTGTGCTGAAGACTACCGCCTTACCACCACCTCCAGCAACACGGGTTCGAACCCGTGGCCAGAGTGGGAGGATTTGGTACTGTTCTTTCATTTTTCGACCCTATGCACTAAGCAGTAACTTACGATCTGGTTGTAAAACAATTGACAGATTGCGTACTATAAAATGGCTATAAATAATATATAGTATATATATATAGACTCATTTTTAAGTTACAATGTTGCACAACAGTTTAAGAAAAACTCTGATAGGGAAGTTAAAATGTCTCATTGGAAAATTATAATCAAATGTTTATGTTCAAATGAGGCTTTGATCAAATCAAATGTTTGTTCTATGAGGCTTTTTGTTTAATCTTTCATACATATTCTCTGACCGCTTGTTCCTTCTGACTGTTGGGACACGAAGCACTTACGCAAGTACTTACGAACGTGTACATCTTTCATCAATCTTGACGGCTTTGGTTACATTTATTAAACAGTTTACAAGCATGAAAACTTGCCAATCAACTGTTGTTATTGTTATAAACAGCCTCCTGGTGCTTCGGAGCTCATTAACTGTTTAATAATTGGAAAACAAAGCCGGCAGAGATTGAGAAAAGATGGACAGGTTCGTAAGCGCTTGCGTAAGTGCTTTCGTGAATCTTGCCCCTGAGGTATTCTATACCTGTTTCTGGGTCAATCTTTCCTGGGGGATGGGTGGTCAGGTCCCAGTTGTTGGCCCCACCCTCCCTCTGTTTCTCTCGGTCAGTCTGGTGTTCACAACGGCTTTGATCGGCCGAAACGTTCATCTCCCTTTCCCAATTCTTTGTGGATTTTCCGCATATATTGTATATCATATCGTCAGTGCGTATACCTGTGACTATTATATACAACATTTCACCTGACAATATATATACTGTAACTTGTGAAAGACTTCAGATTTATGTATAACGCTATACAAATACATATAAAATATGAAATCTGTAGTACACCTGGTGTAGTGAGAGTATAGACTGTAGTACACTTGGTGTAGTGAGGGGATAGACTGTAGTACACTTGGTGTAGTGAGGGTATAGTCTGTAGTACACCTNGGGGCGCGGATGCGCATCGTGTGGCCCGGCGGGTTGTGGTGCCCGCGGGGGTGGTTCCTGGTGGGATGCATCCAGCTGTACTGCCGGTCTGTGAGCCTGCGGACCTTCTGCGTGTTGGGGTCCCTGCGCATGGTGTGCCTGGTGCAGCACCCCTGTCTGGCAGGCCTGGTGGTATTCCCGCGACTCCTGTGTCTGGTGGGAAGCCTTCAGCGGTGGTGCCTGCTCGTGGGCCTGGGTCGGATGTAGCTGCTGGTTTATCTACACCTCTGATGTCCCCTGTGCCAGCCGTGGTGAGCTGTGTGGATGGTTCTCCTTCTGGTATTACCCGGGATGTGGCGGTGGAGGTGCACTCTGTTCCACGTGTCGCATCCAGCGATGAGATTGTCGAGGGCGGTGACCTGTCGATGTCTTCTGGTGTGAGCGCTGAGCGGCGGGCGGGTGCAGACTGTGTCGTCGGTGAGGCCATTGTTCCTGGTGGGGGCTGTGT
This sequence comes from Procambarus virginalis, assembly GCA_020271785.1. Classification (NCBI taxonomy): domain Eukaryota; kingdom Metazoa; phylum Arthropoda; class Malacostraca; order Decapoda; family Cambaridae; genus Procambarus; species Procambarus virginalis. The sequence continues at coordinate 44,139 of WNGS01006931.1, forward strand.
TGGGCCGGAGTGCTGTGTTGGGACGGTTCCTGCTCCCCTTGCCAGTGAGGGAAGTTCGGCCTGCGCTGCTCCTCGTCGGAAGAGGGATGCGGACGGGCGTTCTAGCAGTGGAGAACCCCCTGGTAAGAGGGTTGAGGCTGCGCGGAGCTGTGCGTCGGCAACAACCCCCCCCCCCGCCCCCTAACTCCCCTGAATCTGAGATGGATTCCGGGTGTGATGCAGTTCCGGAAGGAGGCGCCGTCACTTCCTCGAGGGAGGGTGGCGAGGGCTCATGGTACGTGTCGGGGGGACGGAGAAGCCTGTTAGTGACCCGTTGGGTGTTGTCGCCCCCTTGCACCTAACACGGGATCGGTCGTCCGGCGTCAAGGGTTTCTCACCGGTGGACGGACCCCAGCAGCTTGGCCCTGGTGCGGCTGCCGACGTCTCTGCTGGACGGGGCTCTGTGCCTCCCGGGGTGTCTGCAGGAGCTGTGGGTACTTGACTGTTCTCCATGGCGCCTGCTATTGTTTGCGCTTCCTTGAATGTGCGTGGCTTGAATGCTTTGGCAGTTCAATTGGGACTTTTGGATGTGCTTCGGGAGCAGCGTGTGGATGTGGCTCTTATACAAGAGCACAATGTTAAGGATGTGTCTGTGTTGCAGGTTCTGTGTGCCGAATTTGTTATTATTTTGAACCCGCCAAGGTCGTCCTTTGGGGGGACGCTGATGTTGTTTTCACGGAGGGCGTCCTTTTCCGTGCTTCACACGGAAATGGACGAAGACGGGCGGGTGTTGTTTGTTCGGGCGGGGTTTTTAGGGGTTGAGATTCCTTTCCTGACGGTGTACGCCCCTTCTGGAATGGTGCAGCATCAGGCCAGGGAGTTGTTTTTTCGGGATGGGCTTTTACCGTACCTGCGGCATGATACGCGGGATTTAATTTTTGGGGGTGACTTTAATTGCGTTACGTGTGTCCGGGATTGCTCTAGTCAACACCCGCGGCATGTGTCGGCTGCGTTGATTGAAGTTTTGCGTGCGTGTGGGCTTCGGGATGCAGCTGTGTTGTGTGGTGGTGCGTTGGACTATACCTTCGCTGCGCGCGGGGCGAGCTCTCGTTTGGATAGGTTTTATGTCTCTGGTGGGGAGTGTTCGGTCTTTGACTTTCGGACGGTCCCGGTAGCCTTTTCGGACCATTGTTTGGTGGTTGTCCGGGTGGGTGTCCGGAGTCAGGTGCGGATGGGGCCTGGGTGGTGGAAGCTCAATTGTAGTTTGTTACGGTGTCCGCGCATTTGTGCGCAGTTTCGGGCCTGGTGGGTCGGTATCGTTGCTCGGAGAAGTGATTTCTCTTCGGTGTTCGTTTGGTGGGAATGGTGTAAGGTGGAGTGTCAGAGGTTCTTTAAAGTTGTTGCGAAGAGGGAGGCTGCTGGAAGGTTTGGTCTCTTGCGGATGTTTCAGGCACGTTTGTCGGGTTTGTATGCTCGTTTAAATGTTGGGTATGACTGTTTCAGTGAAATTGCTGAGTGTAAGGAGCGTATTTGCGATTTGCGTGCGGTGTTGGCTGACGGGGTTCGGGTGCGTGCGCGAGTGGCTGAACGGGTGGATGGGGAAAGGATCTCCCCATTTCTTTTGGAGAGGGAGAAGGCGGGTCGGAGTTCCGTACTTTTGCAGGGTATACGGCGTTCCGACGGCACTGTGCTTTCTAGCACTGCTGGGGTCTTGCGCTACGCGAAACAGGAATTGGAGACTCTGTATGGGGAGGTGAGTGTGGATAGTAAGGTTGCAGACTCCTTTTTGGATGCGTGCTCACCCGGTTTGGCGGCGTCGGAGTGTGCTGCGTTGGTGCAGGATGTCTCTATGGTCGAGATCAAGGAGGTGGTTTGGTCTTTCAAGTCCGGGAAAGTGCCGGGTGCAGATGGGCTGCCCATTGAATTTTACCGCACTTTTTGGGATGTGTTGGGGGTGGTGGTCTTGGAGGTGGTGCAAGAGGGTTTGCGTTTGGGTGCTCTGCCAGACTCCTTTTGCGACGGGATCGTGCGGCTGCTGCCGAAACAGGGCGACTTGAGTTTGTTTGCGAATTGGAGGCCAATCACTCTATTGAATGTAGATTACAAGATTTTTTCCAAGGTCTTGGCGCGTCGCTGTCGGGGTGTCGTTGCGTCAGTGGTCTCGGTTGAGCAATTCTGCGGTGTGCCTGGCCGTGCCCTGACGCATTGCACTGGTTTATTTCGGGATGTGCTTCTGTATGCGTCCGAATTTCAGCTTTCGGCGGCCATGATATGTTTGGACTGGTCCAAGGCTTTCGACCGGGTGTCGTTGGCTTTTGTATTTCGTGCTATGGAGAACCTCGGGTTCCCGGAGGTGTTTATTGGTTGGGTCCGTTTGTTGTATCTTCGGAGTCGCAGTCGGGTGTGTGTGAATGGGTTTTTCAGTTCGTTTTTCAAGATTGGTCGTTCGGTTCGTCAGGGGTGTCCGTTGTCGATGTTGCTATATGTCATTTTTCAGGAACCCCTCTTCAGGGCAGTGAAATCGTGCCCCTTGATTGTACCTCCTTGCCTGCCGTCCGGATTTAAGCTTCCCATTTGTGGTTATGCTGATGACACGGTGCTTTTTGTGGCTTCGGAGGGTTCGGTGTTGGCTGTGCAGGATGTTCTTAGCCGTTTTGAGTCGGCCACGGGGGCTGTGCTCAATCGCGCAAAGTCGGGGATCATGGGGATCGGTGCGTGGACCTCTCGCCTGGTGTGGGCGAGGTCGTGGTTTCCAGTAGTTTCCTCGCAGCGCGTACTTGGGGTTACTTGGTTCGCCTCATATGACAGGTCGTTGGCCTGGAATTGGGATGTTGTTTCCCGTTCGGTGGGGATTGCGGTGGGCCTTCTGTCACGTCGTCCTCTGACCATTTATCAGCGTGGCTTGCTGGTTACATGCAAGGTGTTGTCAAGGGTTTGGTTTCTTGCTCGGTGTTTTCCTTTGGATCGCCGCAAAGCCTTGCTCCTGGAGCGCGTTGTTTACAAGTACGTGTGGTGTGGTCGGTACCAACCGGTGCGTCGTTCGACGTTGGTGTTCGGGGTGCGTGAGGGGGGTGTTGGCATTCCTGACGTCTTCACGAAGGCCCGGGCCCTTTTCTGGGTCTCGTTGTATCAGGGGCTGATGCTCAGCGGTGGTTTGAATACGCTGGGCGTGTTTTTTTGTTCAGTTCGATTTAGTTATTTGGTTGATTTGGGGGTTTCTCAGGAGGTGGCTTTGTCTACCCCCCCTGTTTTTTCTTGGGCGGTCGGGATTCTTCGGGAACTCTGCCATTTTCCTGGGTTTCTGTCGTTTTCTTGTAGGGCTGTGTATGAGGTGTTGTTGCCCCGGGTGAGGCCGCGGGTGGAGGGGTTGTTCCCATGTTGGGATTGGGGTGCTATATGGTCTTCTTTAGGGGCGAGGTTTTTAGCGCCCCAGCAGCGTGAATTGTTGTTCCGGTGTTTGCATCTGTCGCTGGCGACGAATGAGCGTTTGTATATGTTGGGGCTGCGTGCCTCGGAGGCGTGTGTGCATTGTGGGTTATGTGAGTCGCAGGTGCATGTGTTTTATTTTTGTGGCAGGTTGAGAGGCTTGGTGGACTGGTTTCGGGATGTCCTGGAGGCGTTCTGTGGTCCTGGTTGCCGAGGTGATGTGTTGCAATTTTTGTTTTTGCACTTTCCGGGTTATTCGAGGCGTGTGCGTAATACTTTGTGTGTTTTGGTTGCGGATTATGTGTTTTGTGTGTGGGTCGGGAGGCGCGAGGGTTATGGAGTTACACGCGTTTTGGGGTTTCTGCGGGGTCGCATGCGATTCACTTGGTGGTGGTTACGGCGGGCTTTTCCAGTGGAATTCGGTGGGTGGTTTACGGTTGCCTATGTCCGTGGGGTTGCCTTCCGCTAGTGCGGGTTTGGGTGTTTCGATGCTGTCCCCCTCTAGGGTGTCCTTGGCGGGGGTCGTGCTTGGTTGTGTTTTCACGTGTTGTGTGTGTGTGCTGCTCCTGGGTATGTGTGGTGTGTGGTGTCTCTGTGCCTACCAATGCGCGTGTGGTCGGCCATGTGTGGGCCGGGTGTACATTATGTCCGGTATATTTGGAGGCTGTAAATTGTTTCGGCCTGTGCACTGTCTGTGCGACGTGTTTTTTATGTATATTATGTATAATATTATGTATAATTTATGTATATTTTGTGAGTATGGTGTGAGTATGGCGGGGGTGGATGTGAGTGTGGGTGAGTCATGTGTTTTCCCGTCTAGGGGATTAGTGTGTTGGTTGTGTAGTGCTTGTATGGTTTGTCATTTTGGTGTGTGAAGGCTCGCCTCGTCAGTGGCCGTGTCCCTGTGTTTGTTTGGTTGGGTGTTGTTGTACATGGTGTGCCTCCCCTATGTGGTTTCCTCATATTTATGCGTGTAATGGTCCTTTTTGTCGTGTTGTGTGTGTATATGTCTACATTCTAATTTGCTACTTGAGCCGTGCTACTGTGTTTGCACGGTTTCCGTGGTTTTGTACATTATATTTGCCATTATTATGCTTAGTGGTACTTGGGAATTGTTCCCGTTTACATTTTGTTTCCTGTAGCGCCAAGTCCTCAAATTTATGTACATATTGTCTGGGTTCTTATGCATTCCTTCAACAGGGGTGTCCATATGGTTTCTTGTGTTTTGTTATATAGGTTTATGGTTCTTAGGGTTACTTTTCTTGTTTTGAGTATTATGCTAATTGTTATGTTAATTGTTCTACATGTACTGGTCTTAGCACCATTGCTACTGTTGCTTATGTTGTGATGGGTATATTGTCTGGTAGTTCCTGAGTCTATTTGTTCATAGTTTTCTCTTTTGTGTGACTCAGTATTTATGTATTTATTGTGCTTAATATAAATAAAAAAAAAAAAAAATACGCACAGTGTGAGTGTTGTTGCCTGGTTGGCTGCGTGCTGACGTGGCGGACCTGAGTTACGATGGGGGTCCCCCTCCCACCAGTACTGCGGGCTCAGTCTGTGGGCCTGGAATTTTCCAGCCGGGCTGGGTACCCAGAGATTGCACGGGTGTGTGAGCAGCTGCAGGTCCCTGTGATGGATATATACGGTGTCGAGCTGGTGACGGCCCGTCGGGTGATCCTGAAATCACTGAAGAAATGGCGTATCGCGAATTTCTCCGTCGATACGAGGGGCGGACTCTGCCTCTACAGGATGGTGCGGGCACTGTTTCCATATCGGATCGGAGTGGTGCCCTCACCTACGTCAGCGTCCATGGGGCTCCGTTGGAATTTCCGGAGGGTCTGCTCCGGCGGTACTTCGGCCGTTTTGGCGCCGTCGTTAGTGTGAGGGTGAATGTGGTCTTCGAGCCCACTTAAGGGTGTCCGGACGAACATTCGTACCCTGGGCATGAGGTACGGGAGGATATCCGTCCTCTGTGCGTCTGATGGGGTACACAGTTCGTGTGTTTTACGCCCGCCAGCCTCGGACATGTTATCGTTGTGGCCTGTCGGGCCATCAGGCTGCTGACTGTTCTGCGCCGGCCTCTGCGCCTGTGAATCTCTTCAGTGAGGAGGACTTTCCACCGCTTCCTGTGGAGGAGGTTTCTGTGGGTCTGGACGCCTCTCCGGACGCGGCTAAGCCCCCTGTGTCGCCTGATGCGCCCCCTGTGGTGGACGTTCCCCCGAATGTCGCCGACCCTCTTCAGGATGTTGCGATGCCCTCGGTGGATACTCCTGCTCCTGTCCCTGCTGCTCCCGTGGGCCTTCCTGATGCTCCCTCCTCGCTGTCTGCTCACCTGTCTGCTCACCCGTCTTCAGGTGCTGCACCTGGCCCTGCGTGCTCGCCTGCATACTCGCCTCGGTCCCGGCTGTGCTGGGTGCTGGGGTGGCTGTGGGGCCTCCTGTTGTGTGTGGTCCGGTTCCCCCTGCGGTTGAGGCTGCTGCCGTCATGAGGCGAGCGTTGGTTCGCACGGCTTGTGATGCCCGTGGTTCTGGGTCCGCCTCCGGCTCTGAGGATGTGCGCCCGGTGCCCAAGCGGTCCCGGCGTTCTTCTACTGCATGGGCTGATGTGGAGGGTTTCGACGCCGATGGGTCTTCGGGAGATGATGTGGTGGTCGCTGACGTCCATGTGCCTGCTGATGCCGGCGTTTGTGTTTATAATTCACCTCCTGTTTCTTCTGCAGGCGGTTCTCCGCAGTGGGAGGTGGTGGCTCCTCCAGACGTAGGTGAGGTGGGTGCTGGTGCAGGCCGCGACCTCGTGTTGTTGCTGAAGAAGGATGTTCGGCGAGGGGAGCCCCTGCAGATGTCACGTCCGGTGGTTGTTGCGGAGCCCTGTGGGGCTGCCAAGGTTACAAGTGCGCTGCCCGTTGCCCGTGCCTGTAGGGGGAAGCCCGTCCCGATCATCTTGGCCTCCGGCGTGGCGTACGATCAGAAGACCAACCCTTTGGATTTTGGCTTTAATGACCGAGTGCTGCCTGTTCCGTGGTGCCCCTCGACTATCTGGGTTCCACAGGCTCAGGTTTTTGTTGAGGGTGTGCCGAATTTGATGCCCGATCCTCGTACGGCCCATAGTCACTCTGACGACATCATGTTGCTTTGGGAGGCGTATTGTCTTCGTTTCCCGGCAGCTGAGTGGCCGGATAAGTATGCGTACTCTTGATAGTTTGTGTGCTTGCTGAGTATTTCGCGTATGTATTGGACTTGGTATGTTCTGTGGTATTTATTGTGTGCCCTTCAGGCCGGTGTCGTATTTAGTTTTCTCTATGTCCCTGTTTATTGTAATTAGTGTGTGGCTATACCATTTCATGATTATCTGTTTCTTTGATTATGTTGTATTATGTGCCCCTATGGCTATGCTGTTTGCCCGCTTTACGTGCGTGGTTGTGCATGTTTGTTTATTGTTTTGTTTATTGTTTGTGTTGTTATTGTGCCATGTGTGGCGTTTTGTTTGTTTTTTTGGATTGTTGTATGTTTTATGATTTATTATTTTTTCGTGTTCTCCTCTGCTTTCTCTGTGTATTATGATCTTGTTTTATGTGTTATTGTGTTTTGGGTTTTGTTTGCCTGTTTGCGCTATTTGTTTTATTGATGTTTTTGTACTGTGCTGTCGGTCCTTCTGGCCGGTGGTTTTTTTTTTGTTCTGCTAAATTTTGGTTTCTTATGTAAATTTTATTGTATTTATTGATTTATACTTGCATGCTTGCATGTAAAAATAAATTAAAAAAAAAATACGCACAGTGTTTCAGACAAGAATAAAGATGTGAGTTCGTTACACACCTTAGGTAAATAAAACACTCCAAATTCATTTGTAGTAAAGCAGGTTTTATTAATCCCAGGAGAGCAAACTATTACTAGTTGACACACCATCAACACCCAGGTGCTGTGTTCCAGGGTGTAAATACCCCTCGCTGTACATACAGTAAGCGGGTACTTAAATCAGTAACTCTGTTAAGGAATAAAAGTATACTTGCAGGGTAGAAACTATATAGGTCTATTTACACCTATAATGATCCTAGTAGTCGATAGACCTTAAACGTTAAGTAACCTACAGTGTTTTGCATAAGTTGTTTACTATTTGCTTATAAATAAATACCACAAAATCTGAGTCACGGGAATATTTACAGTTACTATTTCTTGTTTGTTTACTTGAGGGGAGTTAGAAAGGTGTTAGAAGAGTTAATGTTAATATAACCGTTTGTGTGTGTGTGTGTGTGTTTATGTGTGTGTGTGTGTGTGTGTGTGTGTGTGTGTGTGTGTGTGTGTGTGTGTGTGTGTGTGTACTCACCTAGTTGTACTCACCTAGTTGTGCTTGCGGGGGTTGAGCTCTGGCTCTTTGGTCCCGCCTCTCAACCGTCAATCAACAGGTGTACAGTTTCCTGAGCCTATTGGGCTCTATCATATCTACACTTGAAACTGTGTATGGAGTCAGCCTCCACCACATCGCTTCCTAATGCATTCCATTTGTCAACCACTCTGTCTGTGTGTGTGTGTGTGTGTGTGTGTGTGTGTGTGTGTGTGTGTGTGTGTGTGTGTGTGTGTGTGTGTGTGTGTGTGTGTGTACTCACCTAATTGTACTCACCTAATTGTGTGTGTGTGTACTCACCTAGTACTCACCTAGTTGTGCTTGCGGGGGTTGAGCTCTGGCTCTTTGGGCCCGCCTCTCAACCGTCAATCAACAGGTGTACAGTTTCCTGAGCCTATTGGGCTCTATCATATCTACACTTGAAACTGTGTATGGAGTCAGCCTCCACCACATCGCTTCCTAATGCATTCCATTTGTCAACCACTCTGACACTAAAAAAGTTCTTTCTAATATCTCTGTGGCTCATTTGGGCACTCAGTTTCCACCTGTGTCCCCTAGTGCGTGTGCCCCTTGTGTTAAACAGCCTGTCTTTATCAACCCTGTCGATTCCCCTGAGAATCTTGAATGTGGTGATCATGTCCCCCCTAACTCTTCTGTCTTCCAACGAAGTGAGGTTTAGTTCCTGCAGTCGCTCCTCGTAGCTCATACCTCTCAGCTCGGGTACTAGTCTGGTGGCAAACCTTTGAACCTTTTCCAGTTTAGTCTTATGCTTGACTAGATAGGGACTCCATGCTGGAGCCGCATACTCCAGGATTGGTCTGACATATGTGGTATATAATGTTCTGAAAGATTCCTTACACAAGTTTCTAAAGGCCGTTCTTATGTTAGCCAACCTGGCATATGCTGCTGATGTTATCCTCTTGATTGTGTGTTTGTGTGTGTGGTGTGTGTGTGTGTGTGTGTGTGTGTGTGTGTGGTGGGTGTGTGTGGTGTGTTGTGTGTGTTGTGTGTGTGTTGTTTGTGTGTGTGTGTTGTGTGTGTGTGTGTGTGTGTGTGTGTACTCACCTAATTGTACTCACCTATTGTGTGTGTGTGTGTGTTTGGTGTGTGTGTGTACTCACCTATATGTACTCACACTATATGTGTCTGCAGGATCGAGCATTGACTCTTGGATCCCGCCTTTCGAGCATCAGTTGTTTACAGCATGACTCCTATCCCATTTCCCTATCATACCTGTTTTAAAATTATGAATAGTATTGGCTTCCACAACCTGTTCCTTAAGTGCATTCCATTTTCCCACTACTCTCACGCTAAAAGAAACTTCCTAACATCTCTGGACTCATCTGAGTTTCTAACTTCCATCCATGTCCCTCGTTCTGTTACTATCCGTGTGAACATTCGTCTATGTCCACTCTGTCAATCCCTCTGAGTATTTTATACGTTCCTATCAGTCCCCCCTCTCCTTCTTCTTTCTAGTGTCGTAAGGCATAGTTCCCCCAGGCGCCCTCATACCCCATCCCTCGTAGCTCTGGGACGAGTCTCGTGCAAACCTCTGAACCTTTTCAGTTTCATTATGTGTTTCTTTAGATGGGACTCCATGATGAGGCGGCATACTCTAAGACTGGCCTCACGTAGGCAGTGTAAAGAGCCCTAAATGCCTCCTTACTTAGGTTTCTGAATGATGTTCTAACTTTTGCCAGTGTAGAGTACGCTGCTGTCGTTATCCTATTTATATGTGCCTCAGGAGATAGATTAGGTGTTACGTCCACACCCAGGTCTCTTTCGCGCGTCGTCACAGGTAGGCTGTTCCCCTTCATTGTACTGTCCCTTTGGTCTCCTATCTCCTAGTCCCATTTCCTAACTTTACATTTGCTCGTGTTGAATTCCAGTAGCTATTTCTCTGACCATCTCTGCAACCTGTTCAGGTCCTCTTGGAGGATCCGCAATCCTCATCTGTCTGTGTGTGGTGTGTGTGTGTGTGTGTGTGTGTGTGTGTGTGTGTGTGTGTGTGTGTGTGTGTGTGTGTGTGTGTGTGTGTGTGTGTGT
>WNGS01006933.1:0-10224 GCA_020271785.1 Procambarus virginalis
GCATGACTTCCGTTTGCTCGGGCTGATTCGGTAGAATGGTTGGCGAATCGGCTGGGTGTCAGGTAGCAGTTGGATGTCGTGCCGAGTTACAGTACACTCTTGGGGGTCATCTCGAAACAACTCTTGATATTCTCTGACGAGTTTGATTAGTGGAGCACTATTATCGTCCTGAAAATGATGTTGAAGGTTAGTAAGGATTTCCGAGTTAGAGAGCGCTGTCTCAGTGTCAGTGCTCTCGGAAGGAGAAGCAGGGAAGGTCTCACTGTGGCTGTATGGACCTGTAAATGAGGTGAAATTGGTTAACACAGTGGGAGGAACCCCATGGTAGGGCTTGAGTAAATTAATGTGGCACAGCTGGGTCTTCCGCCGCCTATCGGGGGTCTCGAGAACGTAGTTGAAGTTGTTCCGGCACTCCTTAACACGGTAGGGTCCTGAGAACCTGTTCTGTAAAGGAGAACCTGGGATAGGGAAATAGGCAAGCACTAAGTCTCCTGGTGTAAACTTCCTTACTTTACAGTGCCGGTCGTAACGAGTCTTCATCCTCTCCTGGGCTTTCTGTAGGTTGTTGCTGGCAAAGGAATGGACCCTCTCTAGAATGTGTCGGAGATTTTGGAGATACTGGGGCACACTCTGATGCTCACTGAAGGTGTCATCACGTAGAGAATCCTTGAAAGCCTTGAGAGGTGTACGGCACTTACGTCCGTAGAGCATCTCATAAGGAGATACTCCTAGTGACTCGTTGGGAAGACTTCTGAAAATACACATGATGAGATCAATTTGCCTATCCCAATCCTTTGAGGTCTCATTACAGAACTTTTTTAAGAGTGCCTTGATGGTTTGATGACTACGCTCGAGAGAACCCTGTGAAGCAGGATGATAGGGGCTGGACAGTACCTGTTTGATGTTGAACTCCTCCAGAGTCCGTTTGAAGAGATCACTGGTGAAGTTGGTACCACAGTCGCTCTGAATCTCCCTCGGAAATCCATACTGGGTGAAGATTTTCAGTAGATTCTTCACCACTGTAGCAGCTGTAATATTTTTTACTGGAACTGCTATCGGAAATCTGGTGGTAGGACACAGGATGGTTAAGATATATGAGTTGCCTGCACTGGTCCGAGGCAAAGGACCAACGCAGTCGATAATGAGCTTGTGGAACGGTTCCTCAGGCACCTGGATGGGTATCAGGGGTGCTCTGGGAATGGAAACGTTCGGTTTCCCGGCTAACTGACACACGTGGCATAATTTGACATGAGATTTGACGTCGTTTACCATACCTGGCCAGTAGTAGTCTTGTCGAATTCCATGGTAAGTCTTGTTGAACCCATAGTGTGACAAAGCGCCGTGGGCCAGGTGTAGAATCGTGGGCCGCAGGCTGGTGGGAATCACTAGTTGTTCAACGTTTGCCCAATCGTCCTCGTCCTTCAGTTTACTGGGTCTATACCTGCGATAGAGTATTTCGTTCTCCATAAAGAACCCAGGAACACTGTCGGATTGGGTTTCAGCCTGAAAGAATAATGGTGTCAATGTAAGATCATCTCTCTGTAACTTACGGAACTCCACCGCGGTCAGGTTAGGGGGTAGTTTCGAAGGGTCCTGAGGGACAGCGGTAGCAGTAGAGTCGGCTGGCTGTGGACGTGCAGCTTGAGCACGGGTGGTCACCATAACAGGAGGAGAACCTTCATCACTCTCTTGAACCTTTACTGGGAAATGTTCAAAAATCGGGTTATCCACCACAGAGTTGCTTACCTTGGATATGTCCTTGACGATCAGGTTGTTTGGTTGTTGGTCTTCTGCCAAGTCGTTGCCCAGGAGAAGTTGCACTCCAGGCATGGGAAAAGGCTTTTCCCTGACGGCGACTTGGACTTCACCGGTCACGAAGGGACAATCCAGGTAAACTCGGGCAAGTGGATAAGGAGTTGTAGCAGTAAGGTCAGTGATGAACACAGTCTCTCCTGTGTAGGCGACGTTGGGCACAGCCGATTTCAAAACGATCGATTGTAGAGCCGCTGTGTCCCTTAGGATCTTAAGTCCGAAACGTCCCTCTGAATCTGAACCGTGGGTAGAGATAGTTCCTGGATAGAGATGCTTGGTAAAGAGAGAGAGATCATTAGCATGAACACCAACATTCATTACAGGCTTACCGGACTTAGGGTGAGTAGTTTTAGACTTAGGGGGTTCGACGTTACCTTTAGATTGGGACTTACCACATTTGTCAATGGTGTGTCCATATAATCGACAATACCTGCAGTACAGTTGAGAGGTACCTTGATCTGGGCTCGCTTTCTCGTAACTGTACCAAGACTTCTTGCTGGTAGGATCTGGAGTCAGCCGGTGGATGAGGCTGTAAGTGTCAGCTGACTTCGCACACTTCACTAATTCCGTCTCTTCCTTGTCTGCTAAGTATAGGCGGACAGGAGGAGGTACACGTCTCAAAAATTCTTCAACCAGTATGAGGTTGACAAGTTCTGAAAAAGTAGAGACATGTGCTGCCTCCAGCCATTTCATGAAATATCTTTGTTTGGTGTTAGCAAATTCTAAGAAGGTGGTGGTACTTGCCTTGACGTAGTCACGAAACTTTCGTCGATAGCTTTCGGTGGAGAGAAGGTAGGCGTCCAACACAGCTTGTTTCAGGGTGGTGTAGTCGTTTTCCGAAGCCAAAGTGCTGAGTGTGACTGCTGCTCTACCTGTTAAATGTACTCTGAGAAGGGTAGCCCATTGGTCGTCAGGCCAATTAAGTTGAACAGCAAGGGTCTCAAAAGTGGTAAAGAACACATCAACCTCCGTTTCGAGGAACGGGGGCATTAACTTACTTGCATGGGAGATATTGAAACTGGGAGGAAGACTAGCTGCCGCTTGTTGGAGTTGAGCTTGGTGTGCAGCGTCCCTCGTGAGTTCTCGGTCACGACAGTTTAGAGCTGCTTCTGCCTGTCGTTGGTCGTGTTCGCGTTGTATCTCGAGTCGCTGTTTGTATAAGGCCAACTCACGTTCTTGCTGTCCTTTGAGGAGTAGGGCCTCCCTTTCACTTTCTTCCTTCCGATGGCAGCTTCTTCCTTCTGAGGCAGCTTCACGCGTTTGTTCTTCCTTTCTGAGGCAGCTTCACGCTCTCTGATTGCAGCTTCACGCTCTCTGATTGCAGCTGCTTCTTGTTGTTGCTGTAGCTCGATCTTGGCAAGTTCCAATTTGAGCTTTATCGCTCTCAAGTCATCTTTATCTGAAATAATGTACTGTTCATGAGTAGAAGAATCTATAATACCTTCATCAGCAAGGTGATCCAGTATCATATTATTAATGGCAAATTTGTTGGCTCCATCAGGAACTTCTAAGTGATACTCATGTGCAAGAGTTAACAAATCGACCCTCTTAGCGTGACGTAAGGTCCCTATTTCACTTTCTGGATCTGCTTTGAAAGCTTGTAAGCGGAACATGGTGAAAATATAGCAAAACAAAGGAGATGAATATAGTGAGAATATGGCGAGTGTCAGAAACAGGAAACGTGGCAACTGATACCTATCCTGTGGGGAATTATTAATAATTAAAGTAAATTCAAGATGGTAAATGAATAAGGTCGCAGGAAATCTTGTACCTGGTACTCACTATGGGAGGATAAAGGCAAGAAAATCCTACTAATTAGTGAAAACTAATTTTAAAATACAAGTGAAACACTAAATGGCTTCAAAATAAATGAGGTAGTCCAAAAAATGTAGTCATACCTTGCCAAGTCACTATAGAACATAAGCAATGGTACCCACTGAAATTGAATATGGTATTTACAGAATTAGCGAACTTTTGTGCTCAAAAGAAAGAACGCCAATTCCCTACCTTAAGTAAATACCATCAGTCTGACCGACGAGTAGGGGTGCGAGTGTCAACTGGTGACGAGAACTATCGGCGAGGTCCCAATTCGCCAATAATAGTTCGTGCTAGAGGATCTAAAGCCCTCTTTTTCCTCCTAGAGTCGGATTGCAGGACTTGGGTGCTATTGACCCGGAGACAGACCACAGTACCAGGGTACCTATGTGATAATCTGTCAAAAAGTGAGAAATATTGGGGGACAAAGATGTTAAACACGGAGGATAACACGGAAGGGGGAGACGACCAATTAAGAGTATGACTGCGGCCTACAGTCACCACGTAATCCAAAGTTGTCTCACTCTCACCATATGCTATTCCCGTAATGTACAATATACACAGCACCATATAAAATAAAAAATGATTAATGTGAATAATGGAAGCAAGGGAAATAAGAGCCAAGTGCGCTTACCACAATTACCAATACCTGAGTGAAGCTCCGTGGACAGATCTCCATTTAATAGTGACTCCGTGGACAGATCTCCATTTATAGTGGCTCCGTGGACAGGCCCCCATTTATAGTGGCTCCGTGGACAGGCCCCCATTTATATGTGACGGTAACGAGTTGGAAATGGTGGTCGGCAGTCTTCCAACTAGCAGGTGTCAGTGCTGGGCCACATATAATATATAAAAAAAAAAAAAAGGAAAAAAAAGAGAAAAAAAAGAATGACTGCGTGATTTGGTAATCTGTGGTAAGGTTGGAAAGACTAAAAGCAATAATAAAAAATATGGATTTTAATAACAATAAAAAACACAAATTGAAATAAATGCAAAATCTTGGCTTACTGGCAAAAATAATAAACAATATAAACATGAAAATAGATTACGTTAATGGGGAGGAGAATTGATATACAAAAGTAAGTAAAATATGAATGCTGGAATATATGCACTAACTATGAACCTCTATTTGACCACACAGAGTGAGTCACTTAGGAGTTCACAGCTTGCGAGCACACAATATTCTGGCTGGCAGAAACGCAAGGGACTCCAACAATAACTGGTGAGGTCTTGTGATTGGCGGGGAGCCGGAGTGGAGTGTTGGTTGGCGGCCAATGAGGAAGCTGGATGGTCGCAAGTCGCTAGTTAGGCCGTTGAAGGGTTCGGCGCGTCGACCAGGTGCAGCAGTGGGGGGAAGGAGGGAGTTGCTGGTACGTGTAGCCACTACAAAACGTATCTTGTATATTGATGAGGACAGGCGTGATTCGCAGAAATAGCAGGCTAAATCTCTGATAAGAGATTATCGTCACAATAGCGTAATAATAGGTATGGTGAATAAAACAGTAGATACTTATATATAATATGTGATTATATAGCGTTATAACAACACAACCAATATTGTTGAGGACAAATATCAGTGCGTCTGGTATCAGTGCGAGGTGGCCGTTGATCAGCTGACTGTGTGAGTAGCTACTCTTTGTGCCTTTACTCACCATACAAGCTTAGATGTACAGTTATGGTGAACAAAACATGTAAATACGTATATATAATGTCTGTGTATAGTGAATAAATGCAAAAACAGTATTGTGGGAGGTGAATGAGGATGAGTGAGGTCGTGTTGAGGGAGGGAGTGGCAGTGAGTGGCTTGCTGGTGTTTGGCGGTCATTCCTCGTTGCTTTTTGACTCACAAGACCAACTTAGTAGTTCGTTATGGTGAACAAAACATGCAGATACTTATATATAACCTGTGTATATAGTGTAACAACAGCAAAACTATTTGTTTATTGTTTTATGAACATAATAATTGAATCACTAATATGCACACCACAATTTTGAGTACAGCGATGGTTCACACATTTTATAATATAAATATACCACAATTCACTGTATGGAATAATATTACTGCAAAAAAACTAAGAAAAAATCAATCAGAGACATTGAAATAATTAGGTAATCATATATTTGTGGCAACTGCCGTCTGACAGCTCGGGCGGAGTGCACCTCGTCTGGCGAAGGCTCTGCCAATGCCCCTTTTTTTTGCCACACTTCCCTACCCTATTGCGGCTGAAATATGCCACCTATGATTTTTTTTTTTCCGTGATCAGGGAACAAAAATGAACACTTCTATAAGAGGAAAGAATTTTTTGGATTTTTTTTTTTGTTGCGCCTGTGGGTGTGAATTCCATTTGGGCCCCTAGCGGTTTGAGGGTTAAGGAACTTGACTGGAAAGACTTACTATTAGGACATGAAGTAAAGGAGATGTAAGTCAAGTTTTGTGAAATATATGATAAAGGCACAAAAAATTTATACCAAAGCAGAGATGAAGAACTAGGAAACAGGATTCGCTCGACAAAAATTGCGAGAGGGCCAGAGACCAAAAGACACAAAAATGGAATCAATATAGGAAGAGGCCAAACCCCCAAACATACCAGCGATACAAAGATGCGAGAAACAACTACACGGCAGTGAGGAGAGAGGCAGAAAGAAATTTTGAAAAAGGGATTGCAGACAAATGTAAAACAGAACCAGGTCTATTCTATAAATTCATAAACAACAATTGCAGGTAAAGGATAATATTCAGAGGTTGAAAATGGGAAATAGATTCACAGAAAATGAAAAGGAAATGTGTGAAATAGTAAACAAAAAGTTCCAAAGTGTGTGTGTACAAAATGAAATCTTCAGGAAACCGGACACAATAAGAATTCCAGGGAACAACATAGAGCACATAGAGGTGTCGAGACAAAGTGGAAAAAATGCTCAAGGAGATAAGTAAGAACAAAGCAGTTGGTCCAGATGGAGTTTCACCATGGGTTCTGAGAGAATGTGCACGTGAGCTCAGCATTCCACTTCAACTGATTTTTCAGGCATCCCTGTTTACAGGAGTTGTAGTTGATGTGTGGACAAAGGCTAACATAGTTCCAATCTACAAAAGTGGAAGCAGGGAAGACCCCCTTAACCACTTAACTGCGTTGCCTCCAAATATGGCACCCCCGCAGTGCGCAGGAAAGATATTCTCTGGAAAAAATTCTTTTTTCTTTTTAAAGTGTCAGAAACCCTTCCCTCAGTATGGGTATGTAGAAAAAAAATCGAAATTGTACTTACTTTGGCAGCTATGGGGTCTGTAAGTTGGGGCGTGACGTCATCATTCCCCATGCGCCCGTGCTGTAAGCTCCCGGGGCGGGTGAGGCGCTCGGGGCGGGGCGCGCGAGTTGCCGCGAATATATTTTTGTTCATTTTTTTTCGCACAGTTCCAAATACATTTTATTTGTTTTTACATGCTAATCCTATGTACAATGAACACGTACACTATATTATGGCAGTAAAACATCCGTACTGTCCAAAGACATTGTGTTACGTGCATGACACTTGTGTACACATATTTACTATGTATCACGCTACTTTATGTATATATACAATCTATTTACACACTATACACTGTCACACACTATATACATTCACCATCAACACATTCAGAACACCTCGAGTGAGAGCAGCCACACCCAGCAAGTCTCCCTCACTCCAACATCTTACTCGCCATAGAACATATTTACACATGTTATATATACCTATCTACATGTTTTATTTACCAGAACTATGCAAGTAAGCCGGTATTGTGTCCAAAGAGTACAGTGGCCACCATACACTGCATGAGAAATCACACAGCAGACAGCAGACGACACTACGATTACAACGTCACCTCCCTCACCAAAATAGCTCGTATGGGCCAATAGCAGCTGCCTCGTATGGGCCAATAGCAGCTGCCTCGTATGGGCCAATAGCAGCTGCCTCGTATGGGCCAATAGCAGCTGCCTCGTATGGGCCAATAGCAGCTGCCTCGTGTGGGCCAATAGCAGCTGCCTCGTATGGGCCAATAGCAGCTGCCTCGTATGGGCCAATAGCAGCTGCCTCGTATGAGCCAATAGCAGCTGCCTCGTATGGGCCAATAGCAGCTGCCTCGTATGGGCCAATAGCAGCTGCCTCGTGTGGGCCAATAGCAGCTGCCTCGTGTGGGCCAATAGCAGCTGCCTCGTGTGGGCCAATAGCAGCTGCCTCGTGTGGGCCAATAGCAGCTGCCTCGAATGGGCCAATAGCAGTTGCCTAGTATAGGCCAATAGCAGCTGCCTGGTATGGGCCAATAGCAGCTGCCTTGTATGGGCCAATAGCAGCTGCCTCCTATGGGCCAATAGCAGCTGCCTCGTATGGGCCAATAGCAGCTGCCTCGTATGGGCCAATAGCAGCTGCCTCGTATGGGCCAATAGCAGCTGCCTCGTATGGGCCAATAGCAGCTGCCTCGTATGGGCCAATAGCAGCTGCTTCGTATGTGCCAATAGCAGCTGCCTCGTATGGGCCAATAGCAGCTGCCTAGTATGGGCCAATAGCAGCTGCCTCGTATGGGCTAATAGGCCTTCTGCTGTTACCTTTGTTCTTATGTTCTTATAGATCCTATTAATATACTTCTATTGCTGTTATGAAAAATCACACAGCAGACAGCAGACGAGGCTACGATTACAACGTAACCTCCCTCACCAAAATAGCTCCTCTCAACATTCTCCTGTTGCTGTTCTTACACTATATACACACACTGTATATACCCATGTACATATGTGTTGCTCATAGCGAACCACTAAGCTAGTATGGTGAGCAAAACAAGAGTGGCTGCTACACATACACAATGAGGCTACCTCAATTCTCGCCCTCCCTCCCTCCCTCACCAAAATTCCTCCTTCCACAATACTACGCACAATGCTAATTATAACCACACTTCTGCTCTTATCACAATCCTGGTCACTAATTCCTGTAAATGAATAATTGATCACATGTTTATTTTGAAAAGGAACCTAAGAAGTCATTTGAAGATTCCTAGATGGACGAAATAATGCTGTGGTTCTGTGGCTAGTGTTGTGAACATCGTGAATAGCATTGAATCACTGATATTTGAACATTGTACCCAGTCATTATCACACTCAGGCTCTTCTATAATACTATCATGGCTAAATAATACAAGTTATATATACATTTTGACATTATTAGGCGATGCTGTGGTCACACGCTAAACAGCAGTGCTGTGCGCTCATGCTGCGAGCGCCAGCCTTGGTTGCTCACTCACTACTGAGGCTCCCACACCCGGGAATGTGGACCACGTTTTTTTTAAAGATGGCGTCTGTTTACAAGAGCCCTGAGGAAGCTGATGTGAACCCCATGTAGCCGCAGGAGTTTTGAATGGGACGTGAAAAATACAAATACCCAGAGGTGCGTTGCGCAAACCAGACGTGAGCCTGCAGGCGCGTTGCGCAGTTTAAGGGTTAATTATAGACTGTATCATTGACAAGTGTAATAGCCAAATATTGGAAAAAATAATTAAAACTAAATGGGTAGAATACCTGGAGAATAACAATATAATATCAGACAGACAGTATGGTTTTCGATCTGGAAGATCCTGTGTGACGAACTTACTCAGTTTTTATGATTGAGCCACAGAGATTTTACAGGAAAGAGATGGTTGGGTTGACTGCATCTATCTGGATCTATAAAAAGGCTTTTCACAGAGTTCCCCATATGAGGTTGTTCTGGAAACTGAAACATATTGGAGGGGTGACAGGTAAGCTTCTAACATGGATGAAAAATTTCCTGACAGAAAAATGAGGGCCGTAATCAGAGGCAAGGTATCGGATTGGGGGAATGTCATGAGTGGAGTACCACAGGGTTCAGTTCTTGCACCGGTAATGTTCATTGTCTACATAAACGATCTACCAGTTGGTATACAGAATTATATGAACATGTTTGCTGATGATGCTAAGATAATATCGAAGATAAGAAACCTAGATGATTGTCATGCTCTTCAAGAAGACCTAGACAAAAATAAGTATATGGAGCAACACCTGGAAAATGGAATTTAATGTGAATAAATGCCATGTTATGGAATGTGGAATTGGAGAACATAGACCCCCACACAACCTATATATTATGTGAGAAATCTTTAAAGAATTCTGACAAAGAAAAGGATCTAGGGGTGGTTCTAGATAGAAAACTGTCACATGAGGACCACATTAATAGCATTGTGCGAGGAGCCTATGCTACACTTTCTAACTTCAGAATTGCTTTTAAATACATGGCTGGAGAAATACTAAAGAAATTGTTCACGACTTTTGTTAGACCAAAGCTGGAATAAGCAGCGGTTGTATGGTCCCCATATCTTAAGAAGCACATCAACAAACTGGAAAAGATGCAACGACATGCCACTAAGTGACTCCCAGAACTGAAGGACAAGAGCTATGAGGAGAAGATACGGCATTAAATATGCCAAAACTAGAAGATAGAAGAAAAAGAGGCGATATGATCACTACGTTCAAAATAGTAACAGGAATCGATAAAATTGAGAGGGAAGAATTCCTGAGACCCGGAACTTCAAGAACAAGATGTCATAGATTTAAACTAATG
>WNGS01006934.1:19382-29382 GCA_020271785.1 Procambarus virginalis
GGTCCCTGCGATAATTATCATGTTTGTTGAGAGTGTGTTGAAGGGCCGTGTGGACCTCTGATGTTCATCCTGTGTTCTCTGATTGTTTCTGTGTTTCTGGTTCTGTCTCTGATTGTTCCTGTGTCACTGGCTCTGTCTCTGATTGTTCCTGTGTCACTGGTTCTGTCTCTGATTGTTCCTGTGTCACTGGTTCTGTCTCTGATTGTGCCTGTATCACTGGCTCTGCTCTGCACACCCTAGCATATTGTTCGCTTGAATATATTGTTATTTTATTTTGCATATGGGCTCCCTTCCATGTACACCCATACCTGCAGCCTCCCTGTACCTTCCTTGTATACATTAGGAGCAGCAATCATTCTCTCGTCTCCTTACCTTTGGACTCTCTCGTACATTCTCCTGATTACGAGAGAGGGGAGGGGCGGCGGTACGGGAGAGGGGAGGGGCGGGGTTACGAGAGAGGGGAGGGCGGGGGTACGAGAGGGGGGGGCTAGGGTACGAGAGAGAGGGGGTGGAGGAGGTCGTACCTGAGGGGGCTGAACTACGAGGCAGTAAACATGCATCAACTGGACGGTTTCATTCTGTGCAAAACACAATAAACTGCATCACTGGTCCGCCAGTCCGCCACACCTCAGGTGTGTCATGTTCCTGGAACACGCACAGCCCTGTCCCACACCCTGGCGCACAGCCCTGTCCCACACCCTGGCGCACAGCCCTGTTCCACACCCTGGCGCACAGCCCTCTCCCACACCCTGGCGCACGGCCCTGTCCCACACCCTGGCGCACAGCCCTGTCCCACACCCTGGCGCACAGCCCTCTCCCACACCCTGGCGCACAGCCCTGTCCCACACCCTGGCGCACAGCCCTGTCCCACACCCTGGCGCACAGCCCTCTCCCACACCCTGGCGCACAGCCCTGTCCCACACCCTGGCGCACAGCCCTCTCCCACACCCTGGCGCACAGCCCTGTCCCACACCCTGGCGCACAGCCCTCTCCCACACCCTGGCGCACAGCCCTGTCCCACACCCTGGCGCACAGCCCTGTCCCACACCCTGGCGCACAGCCCTCTCCCACACCCTGGCGCACAGCCCTGTCCCACACCCTGGCGCACAGCCCTCTCCCACACCCTGGCGCACAGCCCTGTCCCACACCCTGGCGCACAGCCCTCTCCCACACCCTGGCGCACAGCCCTGTCCCACACCCTGGCGCACAGCCCTGTCCCACACCCTGGCGCACGGCCCTGTTCCACATACACACACGTGCACCCTTCCCACTTCCTCCCTACAAACAGGAATAAGGCAAGAAAGCCTCCTCCAGCATACGAAGCGAAGTGTACAGCCAGAGCTTGAAGCCAAGACCTACCCTGATGACCTATCCGCGTTTCTCACCAGACTAATCCCTGAAACAAATGAGCATCACTAAGGGCGAGGTAGTAGAGTCAAGTCTTTAGCGAAAGAAGAACACAAAACAAAGGCAAAATATGCGGGGGAAGCGTAAGCCAGTATGACTATATAGCACATGGAAGGGGTAGGAGGATAGAGCGAAGAAGCGATGCCTATACCACTTGGACTATCGGGTATCGAACGCCAAGCTGCAAGAGGCGAGGCCATCCCTGTACCGACTAGTCCAAGTGGGTTAACACGACTCTAAGGAAACATGGTCACAACATGAAGTCATTGATGAACATCGAATTGGCAGAGAGTAACAAACAGTTCAATAGAGGTGGGACGAGGGTGACGGACACAGGGGGTGGGACGAGGACGAGGAGACACAAGGGGTGGGACGAGGACGAGGGTGACGGACACAGGGGGTGGGACGAGGGTGACGGACACAGGGGTGGGACGAGGACGAGGGTGACGGACACAGGGGGTGGGACGAGGGTGACGGACACAGGGGGTGGGACGAGGGTGACGGACACAGGGGGTGGGACGAGGGTGACGGACACAGGGGGTGGGACGAGGGTGACGGACACAGGGGGTGGGACGAGGGTGACGGACACAGGGGGTGGGACGAGGACGAGGGTGACGGACACAGGGGGTGGGACGAGGGTGAGAGGACACAGGGGGTGGGACGAGGGTGACGGACACAGGGGGTGGGACGAGGGTGACGGGACACAAGGGGTGGGACCAGGACGAGAGGACACAGGGGGTGGGACCAGGACGAGGGGACACAAGGGGTGGGACCAGGACGAGAGGACACAAGGGGTGGGGCCAGGACGAGGGGACACAGGGGGTGGGGCGAGGACGAGGGGACACAGGGGGTGGGACCAGGACGAGGGGACACAGGGGGTGGGACCAGGACGAGGGGACACAGGGGGTGGGGCCAGGACGAGGGGACACAGGGGTGGGACCAGGACGAGGGGACACAGGGGGTGGGACGAGGACGAGGGGACACAGGGGGTGGGACCAGGACGAGGGGACACAGGGGGTGGGGCCAGGACGAGGGGACACAGGGGGTGGGACCAGGACGAGAAGACACAGGGGGTGGGACCAGGACGAGGGGACACAAGGGGTGGGACCAGGACGAGAGGACACAGGGGGTGGGACCAGGACGAGGGGACACAAGGGGTGGGACCAGGACGAGGGGACACAGGGGGTGGGACCAGGACGAGGGGACACAAGGGGTGGGACCAGGACGAGGGGACACAAGGGGTGGGACCAGGACGAGAGGACACAGGGGGTGGGACCAGGACGAGAGGACACAGGGGGTGGGACCAGGACGAGAGGACACAGGGGTGGGACCAGGACGAGAGGACACAGGGGGTGGGACCAGGACGAGGGGACACAAGGGGTGGGACCAGGACGAGAGGACACAGGGGTGGGACCAGGACGAGAGGACACAGGGGGTGGGACCAGGACGAGAGGACACAGGGGTGGGACCAGGACGAGGGGACACAGGGGGTGGGACCAGGACGAGAGGACACAGGGGGTGGGACCAGGACGAGAGGACACAGGGGGTGGGACCAGGACGAGGGGACACAGGGGGTGGGACCAGGACGAGAGGACACAGGGGGTGGGACCAGGACGAGAGGACACAGGGGGTGGGACCAGGACGAGAGGACACAGGGGGTGGGACCAGGACGAGAGGACACAGGGGGTGGGACCAGGACGAGAGGACACAGGGGGTGGGACCAGGACGAGAGGACACAGGGGGTGGGACCAGGACGAGAGGACACAGGGGTGGGACCAGGACGAGGGGACACAGGGGGTGGGACCAGGACGAGGGGACACAGGGGTGGGACCAGGACGAGAGGACACAGGGGGTGGGACCAGGACGAGAGGACACAATAGAGGGGACCAAGGCGAGGGGACACAATAGAGGGGACTAACCACTCAGAGACGTGGATCAGGGATCGATACCCGCCCTACAAGCACATGCAGGCAAGCACACACACAAGCAAACACAAAGCCTTGTGCATAAAAGCCAAAAAAAAAAGCTACAGAGGGGAATAGGAGAAGGGAGTAAGGGGGTTGTGTGTGTGTGTGTGTGTGTGTGTGTGTGTGTGTGTGTGTGTGTGTGTGTGTGTGTGTGTGTGTGTGTGTGTGTGTGTGTGTGTGTGTGTGTGTGTTTACTATTTTTAATTACTATTTACCTGCATGATCGAGCTGTTAGCTCTGGGATCCCGGCTTTATAACCGTCGGTTGTCTACTGTACTGACTCCCAGTCTGGTTCCCTCTCTCATATCTAGAGCTCGTCCTCTGGGTCAAATAATTACCACAAGCCGCTAAATACATTCTCACACCAACTGGCTCTAGATATTTGGGATGGTCTGAAAGCATATTACGGTTCCAATAATAGTCTACTTGCAAGCTTTCATGTAAACCTTTGTCGTAAACAGAGAATATTCTCACGTTATAACTTTATTATATTATAAATTACTGGTTTAAGATATAAAAAAATTATATGCTTAACTCATTTTCTTTGAAACTGTCTGAAGAATTTGGTTTTCTGTAAATGAATGTCTACGGGATACTCAAAACAGTTTTCCAAATTCATGTTTCACATGTTTGAGAATAATACACCGTATTAGTGTAACCAAACATATACTGTTAACGGTAATCTTCTAATATGTGTTTCTTGCATTATATTTCGGGTTATGTCTACTCCCATGTATTCCTCCTTTCCCTCTCCTTCAGCCCATACTGATGTACAGGGGCCAGATTCACGAAGCAGTTACGCAAGCACTTACGAAAGTGTACATCTTTCCTCACTCTTTGACGACTTGGGTTACATTTATTAAACAGTTTACAAGGATGAAAACTTGCCAATCAACTGTTGTTATTGTTATAAACAGCCTCCTGGTGCTTCGGAGTTCATTAACTGTTTAATAATTGTAAACAAAGCCGCCAAAGATTGAGAAAAGATATACTAGTTCGTAAGTGCTTGCGTAACTGCTTCGTGAATCTAGCCCCCAGGTCTTTTTTCCATTCCTTTTCCAGTGCTCATAACATTGCAAATAGCCGGGTTAAATACTAGCAGCCATTTTTTCAGAACCGTTTGCCAGTTTATCACAGTCTATATCCTGACGCTAACTATAGTTGGTCTTTGTGTTGGGGCAGTATCAAATGTTGCCAGACAGTTGAGGAACACGCAAGCTGTCCATCCTTCTCTTCCACTACGGGCTCACCATACCCCGTGCTACCTGGAACGTTTTGTTGCAGGTAGCGAATCTTAAACAACAACAACAACTTCTCTCTTTTGTTTAATTTCTCTCATTTTGTTGTAGAGTTCCCTTTGCCAGAACCATGTTGGCGTTTTGATACACTCAAATACAAATATTTATTCAGGTAAAGTACATACATACAATGTGAAATACAGAAGTTGATGGATTTATAGATAGAGCTAGTACATACAATGCCTAAAGCCACTATTACGCAAAGCGTTTCGGACTCTTTAATTGTTTTAATTGCGTTGTGTGTGATTATATATATAAAAAACAATCTTCCAGTAGGTTTGAAATATACATATGAAACATGGCGTAGTACCCAAGGAAGAGCAATGAAATAATGTAGTGTTACTCCTGAGTGTAGGACACAGAGTGTGTGAGTGTAGGACACAGTGTGTGTGAGTGTAGGACACAGTGTGTGTGAGTGTAGGACACACAGTGTGTGAGTGTAGGACACACACAGGGTATTAGTGTAGGCTGCGGGTCCAATCAGCCCGGGTCGAGCCTAACCCTGTCTTCTGGGCTTGAAAAGTCACTCCTCTCATCCTCACCCGCTGGGCTGGCCAATCACGCGCGGATAAACACTCTACGCGCGATTCTAATTGGCCCGAAGATGCCATTGTACCCGAGTGAAAGCAGGAGCACCATTTCTGGTGCTTGGATAGCGATTAACCACGCTTGAGAGGCCTTCCTGTGCAGCTTTTCCCCTGCCAGAGGCACAGGAGGAGAAGGAGGACATGTCGTTACAACCTGGCAGAGTGCTCGTTAAACACGCTCCTCACTTTTGTGACTGTCCCTGTTGAAAATAATAGTAATTGCATTGACTGACACAGCTGCGGATATCATTAGTAACTATACAGTGTGCAACTAGCCAGTTAAACCTTCCTTCGTACAGTCAGTCGGCACAAAAACTAAGCCACATTTTTCCATGTCATGTTGTTAACTCCTCCGTGTGGGCGAGGGTTAAGAATCAGGTGTAATTAAGCTTAATTTATCTAACATTTTTACACTCTTTTACAGACTCTAAATCCGAGGACTTATCTGTCAATATTGACCTCGGTGTTAATGCTCCTCTTTATTGACTGATGGTCAATACTTTGCTTCTAATTGGTGGATCGGGAGGTGTTTTCTTGCGAGCGTGTATGTGTGTGTGTCTTACCTATGGGTGGCTGTTCTTACCCAGCTGTGTTGGCCGGGGATGAGTTCCAGCTCCTGGTCTCCGTCCTCTGGCTGTGGGTCGTCTGAGGTAATGACTCACGACCCTCTTGTGTTCCATACCTTCCTACGGCTGAGAAGGTGTAAGGAAGCTTCCATAAGGGGCATAACTGGCAGACCCCTCACAGTGTTCAAGAGAGAACTGGATAAGCACCTCCAAAGGATACCTGATCAACCAGGCTGTGACTCATTCGTCAGGCTGCGAGCAGCCGCGTCCAACAGCCTGGTTGATCAGTCCAGCAACCAGGAGGCCTGGTCGACGACCGGGCCGCGGGGACACTGAGCCCCGGAAGCACCTCAAGATAACCAGCCGCCATCTTCCTCGAGGACTACGTTGGTCTTTCTATCCGGCAAGTCACCTGACCGGATAACATCCTTTACTCAACCCGTCCTCGACTCAAGTCCATTCTATCCAGCGGTCGACCCCACAGACGCATTCATAAATTTTAACACGCTGTTCATTCAGAACGGGAATTTTCTGAAATATAAATTAATTATTAATTATTAACCCACGTACTACAAATACAAATAATCGCCAACAGAACCTAAACACCAAACCTAACCTAACCAGTGCCTAAATATGCACAATATTCTAATATATAATAATATTAATTTATATTTGAGAAAAGTTGTGTCTGGAATGAACAGAATGTGATGAATGCGTGTGTGGGGTTGACCGCTGGATGGAATGGTCTTGGTGGGAGGACGGGTTGCGTACAATACTACCCTACACCAATATGTCTAGACGATTTACACGTTTTCCGCGAGGAAGGAGCTATGGTAAGCGTTACTAAGTATTAAGTACGCGCTACTCATTGTATTTCACCCCTGTTTCCCTGTTCCCCCCCCCTGATAATCCCTCCATAAATCCCAGTTTGGGACCTGATGCTCTTTAGAGTAGTTAGACTCTATAGAGTCTCATCAGGTGGCCCTGCTTCAATGCCTGTTGGTGAGCTGAGGTGAAGGAGAGTTGCGACAGCTGCTACTCTGTTTGGGCCAGATCTCAGTGGCCATTTTCAGTCATAACATTTAATAGTTCACATCAAATTTAGGAGTCGGAGCGTTATATAGCAGAGTGAGGGGTACCCACATGGAGTACCCACACAGTG
Source organism: Procambarus virginalis (assembly GCA_020271785.1). NCBI lineage: Eukaryota > Metazoa > Arthropoda > Malacostraca > Decapoda > Cambaridae > Procambarus > Procambarus virginalis. Next base: position 26,370 of record WNGS01006934.1, read on the forward strand.
AGGGTACCCACATAGAGTACCCACACAGTGAGGGTACCCACATAGAGTACCCACACAGTGAGGGTACCCACATAGAGTACCCACACAGTGAAGGTACCCACATGGAGTACCCACACTGTGAGGGTACCCACATAGAGTACCCACACAGTGAGGGTACCCACATAGAGTACCCACACAGTGAGGGTACCCACATAGAGTACCCACACAGTGAGGGTACCTACATAGAGTACCCACACAGTGAGGGTACCTACATAGAGTACCCACACAGTGAGGGTACCTACATAGAGTACCCACACAGTGAGGGTACCCACATAGAGTACCCACACAGTGAGGGTACCCACATGGAGTACCCACACAGTGCGGGTACCAGCCAGCACGCAGGCCCGGGCGGCAAGGAACAAGAAAGCACCACTTGAGTAAAGAGGGTTTAGAGCGAGATGGTGTAATTGCCTTGTGTAAACTGCCACCTGACGACACTAACTACCCCTACTGGTGCCATCTGCTGCGGCGCCCACCACACGTGCTGGTGGGAGAGGGCACCCCTCTATGTGGGAGAGGAGCGGGTACCCCTCTATGTGGGAGAGGAGCGGGTACCCTCTCTAAGTGGGAGAGAAGCGGGTACCCCTTTCTGTGGGAGAGGAGCGGGTACCCCTTTCTGTGGGAGAGGAGCGGGTACCCCTTTCTGTGGGAGAGGAGCGGGTACCCCTTTCTGTGGGAGAGAAGCGGGTACCCCTTTCTGTGGGAGAGGAGCGGGTACCCCTTTCTGTGAGAGGGTTGGGACAGAGGGTAAACCGGGTATCCACGACTGTGTACTCACCTGGTTGTGCTTGTAGGGGTTAAGCTCTAGCTCTTTGGTCCCGCCTCTCACCTGTCAATTAAGTGTGTGGGAGGGAAAGAGTACCCAGTGGGCCCGGATGGTGAGAGTGGAGGGGGTACACTACATCGTGCCGAGGGTGTATAGTGACCTGGGAGTATAGTGAAGGAGTGTAGTATACCCAGTGACGAATAGTTCGTCTTACACAGACTATTAGCATACCAGGCTCGGCCCTCTCCTTCTATCTTCCTCCCTTGTAATGCTCTCCCACTCTCCCAAGGGTCCAGGACGGGGAGGCTGACAGTTAAGGGTCCAGGACGGGGAGGCTGACAGTTAAGGGTCCAGGACGGGGAGGCTGACAGTTAAGGGTCCAGGACGGGGAGGCTGACAGTTAAGGCCCAGGACGGGGAGGCTGACAGTTAAGGCCTAGGACGGGGAGGCAGACAGTTAAGGGCCCAGGACGGGGAGGCAGACAGTTAAGGGTCCAGGACGGGGAGGCTGACAGTTAAGGCCCAGGACGGGGAGGCAGACAGTTAAGGGTCCAGGACGGGGAGGCTGACAGTTAAGGGTCCAGGACGGGGAGGCTGACAGTTAAGGGTCCAGGACGGGGAGGCTGACAGTTAAGGCCCAGGACGGGGAGGCTGACAGTTAAGGCCTAGGACGGGGAGGCTGACAGTTAAGGGCCCAGGACGGGGAGGCAGACAGATGCCTCAGACGCCGGTGGGGAGGAAATACTGATTTAAAGTTTTAATTAACGTCTTTGTCCCGCTGACGACTAAATAAATTCCTGAGAGGGAAATGTCCTTCCTCTTATCTCTCAGTTCTCTCTTGTTGCTTGCTGGGGCCGGGACACACACACACACACACACACAGGCTACCTGGCCCCCCACAGGTGGGGGGCCAGGTAGCCTGGTGGATAGCGCGCAGGATTCGTAATTCTGTGGCGCGGGTTCGATTCCCGCACCCGGCAGAAACAAATGGGCAAAGTTTCTTTCACCCTGAATGCCCCTGTTACCTAGCAGTAAATAGGTACCTGGGAGTTAGTCAGCTGTCACAGGCTGCTTCCTGGGGTGTGTGTGTGTGTGTGTGTGTGGTGTGGGGAAAAAAAGAAAAAAAAAAGTAGTTAGTGTAGTTAGTAAACAGTTGATTGACAGTTGAGAGGCGGGCCGAAAGAGCAAAGCTCAACCCCCGTAAAATACAACTAAGTGAATACACACACACACACACACACACACACACACACACACACACACACACACACACACACACACACACACACACACACACACACACACACAGAGGTTGAGAGGCCAAAGGACCAAAGAGCCATAGCTCAACCCCCGCAAGCACAATTAGGTAAGTACAATGGGAGAATGGGAGAGGAAGTTCTTCACGAAACAGACAGAGAGAAAGATCTAGGAGTTGATATCACGCTAAACCTGTCTTCTGAAGCCCACATCAAAAGAATAACATCGGCGTCGTATGCGAGGTTGGCTAACACCAGAATTGCCTTCAGAAACCTGTGTAAGGAATCTTTCAGAATCTTGTATACCACATATGTAAGACCAATCCTGGAGTATGCAACCCTAGCATGGAGCTCGTACCTTGTCAAGTACAAGACGAAGGTGGAAAAAGTTTAGAGGTATGCCACTAGGTTAGTCCCAGAACTAAGAGGCATGAATTACGAGGAAAGACTGTGTGAAATGCACCTCACGACACTGGAAGACAGAAGAGCTCGGGGGTACATGATCACCACATACAAAATTCTCAGGGGAATTGACAGGGTAGACAAGGATGAATTATTTAACACGGGTGGTACACGCACAAGGGGACACAGGTGGAAGCTGAGTACCCAAATGATCCACAGAGACATTAAATAGAACTTTTACAGTGTTAGAGTAGTTAGTAAATGGAATGCACTAGGCAGTGATGTGGTGGAGGCTGACTCCATACACAGTTTCAAATGTAGATATGATAGAGCCCAGTAAGCTCAGGAACCTGTACACCAGTTGATTGACAGTTGAGAGGCGGGACCAAAGAGCCAAAGCTCAACCCCCGCAAGCACAACTAGACGAGTGCACGGTGTAGACAAGGGGGGGGGGGAGCCACGGGGAGTGCCACGGTAATTATCGGAATTCCACACACAACAATCATCTTTGTTTACTTTCATAAGCTGAAGCTCTCACCTCGTGACAACAC
>WNGS01006934.1:31820-42729 GCA_020271785.1 Procambarus virginalis
CAAGTATGTCACCCGAGGCTCGTATGAGGCGGCCGTCACAACGTCACACAACCGGTGATTGGTGCCAAGAAACACAAGCTTGGCCTGTAGTTATATTTACCCAACACACACACACACACACACACACACACACACACACACACACACACACACACACACACACACACACACACACACAAAAAAAAAAAAAATAACGTCTGCGGCATATGCTAGGCTGGCTAACATCAGAACAGCGTTCAGGAACCTGTGTAAGGAATCATTCAGAAGCTTGTACACCACATATGTAAGACCAATCCTGAGTATGCGGCCCCAGCATGGAGCCCGTACCTTGTCAAGCACAAGACGAAGCTGGAAAAAGTCCAAAGGTATGCCACTAGATTAGTCCCAGAACTAAGAGGCATGAGTAACGAGGAAAGGCTGCGGGAAATGCACCTTACGACACTGGAAGACAGAAGAGTAAGGGGAGACATGATCACAACCTACAAAATCCTCAGAGGAATCGACCGGGTAAACAATTATAAACTATTCAACACTGGTGGGACGCGAACAAGGGGACACAGGTGGAAACTGAGTACCCACATGAGCCACAGAGACGTTAGAAGGAACTTTTTCAGTGTCAGAGTAGTTAACGGATGGAATGTTTTAGGCAGTGATGTGGTGGAGGCTGACTCCATACACAGTTTTAAATGTAGATATGTGGCCCGTGGCAGACCGTCCTGGCCCAGGGCATCGTGTCCTGGCCCAGGGCATCGTGTCCTGGCCCGGGGCACCCCATCCTGGCCCGGGGCACCCCGTCCTGGCCCGGGGCACCCCATCCTGGCCCGGGGCACCCCGTCCTGGCCCGGGGCACCCCATCCTGGCCCGGGGGCACCCCGTCCTGGCCCGGGGCACCCCGTCCTGGCCCGGGGCACCCCATCCTGGCCCGGGGCACCCCATCCTGGCCCGGGGCACCCCGTCCTGGCCCGGGTCACCCCGTCCTGGCCCGGGGCACCCCGTCCTGGCCCGGGGCACCCCGTCCTGGCAGCCTCTCTCTCAGATTACAGTTCCTTCCTGGTGTGATCCCGGTGATGGTCGAGGGCCGCCCACGCCACATTTCCTCCCGAATCCGCACCAATTTAGTTAAAAAGTTCATTTAACTGTGCGCGTGAGCCCCAACGACCCCGCCAACCACCTAACAACCTCGTTAAGCGTCGCTGAGTACTCCTCTGGGATTGTCCAGACCAGCACCTGGAGAGGAACAGATGGAATGGAACTGGAACATATATTCTTGGCGGAATGAATATACCATAGATGGGACCAAGCTTCTGGGGGCCTTCCAGCGCGCATTCAGATTTACCGTACATAAAAGCATCTATATATATCTATTTAGAATCTTCAGTACGTGTAAACACAAGCAGCGATCACCAGAACCGTCTGTAATTGTCCGCGAGACAGTCTGAACAAATCAGAAGGGAGCTAGCTCACCGCCCAGTGTGATATTGCGTCCACTCAGCATGTAATGTTTACCAGTGTTCAGGTCTGGCATCGAGTGTTGCAGGGAAGACCAGGTACAGGTATGCAGGTACAGGTATGCAGGTACAGGTATCCAGATACAGGTATCCAGACTCTTACTTCACCTTCAGGCCAGGATGCTCACTTGGTGATGTCACCTGATGTCACCTGGCGATGTCACGAGGTAATGAAAGAGGATTAATTAACAATGTTTTTCTCTCTCGCCGATGTATTGCACAAAGGCGATAGCGACAGAGAATGTGTTAATTATATATATTTTTTAGCGAAAACGTTCATGGTGACTGCCCAAGGCAAACTATTTTTCCCCAAGCTATTCATTTTTATTGTTAATTTCCGAGTCGTATCCGGAATTGATTTTATTTATGTGCGTGTGTAATGTCAGTCCAGATAGGGGATCGTTCCATACAAGTATGGGTCTTGTGGCACAGTGGTTCATGTCCTGGAATGAAGGACCAGAAACTGCCCCCTCGTTCAACAGTCGTTCCTCGTATAGTGCCAGCAACCTTCCTTCGTTCAACAGTGCAGGTTGCATCAGCAAACAATGAGGTGTTTACCTGTGTGAGGCAGCCACCGGTGGTGGGCCAAGCTGCCGGATAGCCACGGAGGGAGCTCACATGTGATGGCATCTGGGCCGTTTAGTGTGGCTTTACCGCGCCTGTTGTCACGTTCTGCTGAGGAAGTGTGACTGGCCGCCCCGCCATCTCTTGTACTCCTCTTGTAACACCTTGTCACTGCCTACCTCCCTCTCACATCAGTTGTGTCTGCTGTCATAATGGCTGAGACAGCTGTAACACTAGTTGTGTTCGCATACATAAGCTTATATATAGAGGCCGGCATAACCAGTCCGCTATACCCAGGCCGGCATTCTCAGCCCGGCATTGTGTGCGCTAAGACCCAGGCGTCCTCGACCCCTTGTCAGTCCACCTGTCGGATGATCTCATCAACACTTGATATATATCACCAAGTCTAGTGACATCTATGGTCAGCAGAGACTACCTCCAGTGCCGCGCTGCTCCCTGATGCTGCGAGCATTACCTCTGGATGCTGTCACTCGCGTCGGCATCTGCCGGAGATAAATGTCCACTCCTTGACACACACACATTATGTCTCATGACAGCACAGACAAGCAGCATCTTCTGCATCTCCACTTACATCATGTAGGTGAAAGTCATGTAGGTCTGACGTACGTTATAAGTCAGCGACGTGTCGTAGTTACCATCACTTCCATATACTGCCACCAGAGATGTGGCGTGCCATTGCAACATTTCGTTCATCCATTTTGTGCTTTTCATTTTCCAAGTAGACTGCCACGGCCAAGGGTCTATCGAACAACAAGGTGGTCAGTTATATTTCTGAGAGTCTTCTTGAATATCAAGTTCCGAGTTACTGGGCTCTGTAACTCAGTAACTCAACTAACTCATAATACAGATGTCAGCTCTCAGTTTCGGTCGTGTGGGCTTCTAGAAACAGATAATGGTCCAGGATAGACCGAAACGTCGCCAGTTCCTTAATATTCTGACGCGTTAGTTGCGTGTCAAGGTTTTAGTCGCGTTAGCGTGACTCACAGCCTGCAGGCCTATGGTATGACAATGCCATCCTTGACAGAGACTACTTAACAGTCCTCTGTCTGATCTCACCGCTTGAGCACTAAGCGTGTTCTCAAGCGCTTCCTCCTGCTCGTAGAGACCCCACGCTGCCATAACTATAATGCCAAGGAAACTCAACCGAGACGCAGGATAATGGGTTTGTAGTGCACTGATTATAGCAGTTACCTCACAACCAATTGATTCTCGCTTCGATACCCGGCCAGAGCGAGATGTTTCAGCGCAGCCATCCTTACCCTGTGTTCACCTAACAGTAAATTGTTACCTAAGAGTTAGCTGACTGTTGTTGGTCGCCTCTGGAGAATGTTCAGTCATTGGCTATGGTCGTTGACATGGATTTAACAAGGATCCTGTCCCCTAACAACGCGGAACTAATTCGGTGTCAGTAGTGTAGCTGGACACGAGAATGTGTTTGACAGTCTCCTGCATCCATTACAATTTGAATTAGAAGGTGTAATCGTAACAGATTATACAAATTATTCCAATAATATCTGGATTAAGCAGGTATTCAACAGTCTAAGTCAAACTTGCATTTTTGGAATAAACTGAGGGACATTTAGTTTTCAGTTCGTAGGTGGTATATATAGGAAAATGAAAGTGTAGTTTATCTGAAGACCAGGAAATATTATTATACACAGAAATCCCAATAGTGTGATACATCAAATGAACAATATCCATTTGAGTATTCATAGAGTATTCATACAATATTCATAGAGTATTATTAATATTCTAAGACAGTTTAGTGTAATCAATTTGAACTACAATCGAAATATTAACTAAGTTCCAAATGGCTGAGACGAAACGTTCAATTACGTCGATGAATTTTAAATAAAATTTATTCGAGAGAAAACAAAATAAGAAATCTAATGATTAGTGCTGTAAGATAACAGTAGTAGGTGGCCATCTTGGAAAATAACAGTTGTATTGTATTTTGTTAAATAATAAATAATCACCGTTAATATGCGTTAATATAATATTTAATATTGTATATGAGTGGGATTGGGTGGTTGGTTATAAATAGGAGCTGCCACGTATAGGCCAATAGGCCTTCTGCAGTTACCTTTGTGCCTATGTTCTTATATGTGTTCATTGGCGATATTTTCACGTTGGCGACACGTGTAGAACACAGAACACCTCCAGAATAACATGTTCACCGAGATATATATATATATATATATATATATATATATATATATATATATATATATATATATATATATATATATATATTGGGTGAAAACTGCACTAAGCGGCCATCTTGCCACATGCAAATTATTCAACTTTCCCTCCTCTAAAAATATTTGTTTTATATGTGGTTCGGCAGGAGTTTGGGGCCTTGATTAGAGTGAACCTCGTTTTTTGTTACAGTTTTGTCTGGGTAAAGCGGTTTTGGAGCTGCATTTAAGCTCCTGAGCTTAACGTGGGCTCCAGAAGTTTTCTCCAACGAAGGTATGTATCCAGAGGTTACTGTATATCAACCCATGCTTAAATGGTAGTACCTGTGAATGCTAGGTACAGTCTCGAACCTAGTTCGAGTTCCTAGTTCCTGGCTTACTTAAGCTGCTCTACTGACTCATGTCTTCAATAATGACTCATAAATTCTGCTCTAATCGTTACCTTTGATCCTGATTTAGTCTATAACAATATAAATATATCTTTTCGAAAATTAAAAGAAAATTAGTTATTAATAAGATGGAAGTAATGACAAGATCTTCTGGTTATCATTATGCAAGGTAATTGATCATTAGCTTGAGGTAATGGCCAGGTCCTTTGGGGATCATTAAGAGGAGTTACTCCAGTTACTCCAGTGTTTAAAACACGTGTCAATATTCAGATCAAACAGTTTCATGTCCCTTGAAACTCTTGTGTTACTAGACTTAAAGTCATTAACAATTAATTACCATACATGACCCAACTTGGCTGATGCTGCCATAAAACTGGGTCGAGACGACCCAAGTTTGGAAGTCTACATGAAGCTAATCATGACGACGCCATAACGACCCCCTCGGTAATAATGATAACGAGGTAATCCCTTCAGCCGGAGCCACGACACCCCACCACTTAGGATCATTGAAGAACTTTTACCCCAGTAGTTATTGGTGGCAGCGGTGGGATCATCATTTGGTTATTGTCAAGTGAGGGTCATCATGAGGTTATTGTGTCATGTGACGGGTCATCATGAGGTTATTGTGTCATGTGAGGGGTCATCATGAGGTTATTGTGTCATGTGAGGGGTCATCATGAGGTTATCATGTGTCATGTGAGGGGTCATCATGAGGTTATTGTGTCATGTGACGGGTCATCATGAGGTTATTGTGTCATGTGACGGGTCATCATGAGGTTATTGTGTCATGTGAGGGGTCATCATAAGGTTATTGTGTCATGTGACGGGTCATCGTATATATAACAACACCCTGAAACCTCGTTTACACCGACCTACAGACGCCTCGGCACGACGACTTTCCATTGTAAGTACGATAGTTTGCTATCTTGAAAAATGATCATTGTAGCTCTGAAATATTGAGATTTAAACTTGCCGAGAACGATAACTTCAGCTCTCCCGCATTTTCATCTTTTGATTGCGACTTGTGCCGTTGGAGTCACTGAGAAAAGATGTTTCATGAAGGCCCCTCAAGACCAGAAATGAAGAAATTCGCTGACAAACGTCTTTGAAATAAACCAATTCATCTCCAGAACTGCTCTGGAACATTTCTTCCTTGCTGTGAGGCAGACAGTGCCCACCTAGGCTGTCACTGCCAGATGTTATTGTTGCTGTGAGGCAGACAGTGCCCCTCCCAGGCTGTCACTGCCAGATGTTATTGTTGCTGTGAGGCAGACAGTGCCCCCCCCCAGGCTGTCACTGCCAGATGTTATTGTTGCTGTGAGGCAGACAGTGCCTCCCAGGCTGTCACTGCCAGATGTTATTGTTGCTGTGAGGCAGACAGTGCCCCCCCCCAGGCTGTCACTGCCAGATGTTATTGTTGCTGTGAGGCAGACAGTGCCTCCCAGGCTGTCACTGGCAGATGTTATTGTTGCTGTGAAGCAGTGAACTCAGTCTATCACTGCTAGACAATATGGCGTCTCTTCTTCTTGTGTGACTTTACTGAATTGTTTTGGCTGGAGTCGAGATCTAGCTCCCGGGCTCTTGATGTATCAGTCATATGGTGCAAAGACTCCCTGTACGAAGTTACCCGCCAAAACCATCGCTAATGTCAGCGTCACAGGATCCGTACACAATGGAGACCAATCGTCACAATTGTGTCTCATCTAAACATTATAGAATGTAAACAAAATGAAAATTTTGAGCTATAAATTGCATACCATAATGGGTTAGATTAGTGTGGTGAGTGTGTACCACACTCCACTAGTTCACTACCACACTCCATTAGCCCACTGCCACTCCCTAATCAAGAAGGGAGTGGAATGACAATTAAGGTGATATGGTAATGAGGAGGTTGGTGGGATAATGAGAGAGGGAGGGAGACCCCTCACGTGTCTGGGGCGACCTCCCTCCCTCCCTCCCTCCCTCCACCACTTGCAGAATATTGCCTTTATTGCAATATTCTGCAATAAATATTTATCTCCAGCAAAATACTCTTTTGCTGGAGAAACTCGTGCTGTGTGGCCCAGCCTTCCCTCCCACCTCTCCCAGGTCCTTGTCTTTCTCTCCCACCTTTCCCACTAACCACTTGGGCTGGACGGTAGAGCGACGGTCTCGCTTCTTGCAGGTCGGCGTTCAATCCCCGACCGTCCACAAGTGGTTGGGCACCATTCCCTCCCCCCGTCCCATCCCTAATCCTTATCCTGATCCCTTCCAAGTGCTATGTAGTCGTGAGGGCTTGGCGCTTTCCCCTGATAATTACTTTTAGTTTTTCCTAACTTTAAGTCCACTCAAGTCAAAACCGAGTCTTCTGTATCGCTGGACTTGAATAAATTATGGATTGGTTCGTTGCCGGGGACTGCATACTCAGTAGTTGGTCTCACGAAGGTTGCATTTAATACTGGGAAGGCTCTATTATCAAAGTTCCTGAAGGTTGTCCGGACCTGGTATATGTTACCGACACTGTGTGTGTGTGTGTGTGTGTGTGTGTATGTGTGTGTGGTGTGTGTGTGTGTGTGTGTGTGTGTGTGTGTGTGTGTGTGTGTGTGTGGGTGTGTGTGTGTGTATTTACTTAGTTGTACTTAGTTGTATTTTACGGGGGTTGAGCTTTGCTCTTTCGGCCCGCCTCTCAACTGTCAATCAACTGTTTACTAACTACACTAACTACTTTTTTTTTTTTCTCCACACCACACACACACACACCACACACCACACACACACACAACACACACACACACACACACACACACACACACACACACACCACCCAGGAAGCAGCCCGTGACAGCTGACTAACTCCCAGGTACCTATTTACTGCTAGGTAACAGGGGCATTCAGGGTGAAAGAAACTTTGCCCATTTGTTTCTGCCGGGTGCGGGAATCGAATCCGCGCCACAGAATTACAAGTCCTGCGGGCTATCCACCAGGCTACCTGGCCCCCAATAATGTGTGTGTGTGTGTACTCAAAAATATTTATATTTTTCCATTTTAGACACTTTCCTTCATCTTGATCCTGGAGTGCGCTTGTGTTTCTATTCCCGCTGCTCTGATGACGTCTCTTCTCAAGATCATTTACCATCTTCAAATCACCTCTGGAGTGCTAGTTAATTGTACAATATACAAGTTTACATTTGCTCTGTGTATACCCCCCATTTGGTTTATGTCATCAGTATACATTAATATGATGAAACTGTCATATGGTTGACATGGTATTAGGGAGAGAAAGGTAGGTAGTACTGATCCTTGTAGTACGTTCTGCTTCTCTACACTCCTAATATCACCTTTTTCTCCTTCCTCACATAGACCCCTTAACCACTTGCCACTCCAAACAGTTTCTCTTGCTGCGGCTGAAGTCGCTTGTGTGGGGACACTGTCGAATGCATTTTGGCAATCAAGGAAGATGCAGTCAACCTATGTTTTTGTCTGATGCTTGACTGCCATTATCTCTTCATGAAACTCTGTTACCTGGTTGCGGAGGGACGACTGGTGACTCCTAAGTGCCTTCCCGGTCTCATGTGGAAATTCTTCCTCGGGTAGGTCTCCCTCGGGTAGGCCTCCCGCGGGTAGGCCTCCCTCGGGTAGGCCTCCAGCGAGGACCACCTGCTGTTGATCTGGTGCTGCGGCAGGAGGCCCGCCACAGGCTCCTTCAGGATCTGGTGCATTCGCTATGCTAATTATCCAGCCGCCTGATTGTTGTAATTGTGTAATGAGCGAGTTGGAGTGTGTTTCGGGCTGGTGTGTGTGAGAGAGAGAGAGAGAGAGAGAGAGAGAGAGGAGGGAGGGAGGGAGGGATGGGGGTGGGTAGGGAAGGTGGCCAGCGTGATGGACCGCTCCGTCTCACACCACCATAAATGATCTGTGTTTACATTGCGGTCATCCTTGTGGTTAATAAGCTTCGGCCGCCACTGCAGGGGCCAGGGGTCGGGTCTCGGCCCCCTCTATAGGGGCCAGGGGGTCGGGTCTTGGCCCCCACTGTAGGGGCCAGGGGGTCGGGTCTTGGCCCCCACTGTAGGAGCCAGGGGTCGGGTCGGACAGGGCGGACCGCCTGCTTTCATACCTCTCACTGTAATTCCCACTTCTATACTTCCCTTCACCTATGCCTCTCCTTCCTCTTTACTCCTCCCCCCCCCCAAAAAAAAGGGTCAGTCTCGGCCCCCCACTGCTTCCGGGGGGGGGGGGAATCAGTTGATTGATTGACAGTTGAGAGGCGGGCCGAAAGAGCCAGAACTCAACCCCCCGCAAGCACAACTAGGTGAATTCACACACACACACACACACACATGCGCCAACTGGCTCCACAGATATACTGTATTTAGTCATTCCATTTTGTCAAAGTAATTATCAAAAGAAGGCACCAAACTGGGAAGGCTATGTAGCACCATCAAATGTGCGGGATAATCAGAGGGCGCTAAATATCACCAAGAATGCCAATGCGAGAACAGAAACGCATAAGGCGAACGATATCAAAGTATCCGATTCACCAAGAATTCTATTGAGGGACAAGTGATGGCGGGAGACGGTCGGAAAGCAAGACACACGCTCGTCCTGGAAGTCAGGACATTCAACAAAGATATGCACGACCGTAAAAGCGACAATGCAATTTGGACAATAAGGAACAGGACGGCACTCCATTAAGTGACAGTGAGTTAAGCGTGTTTGGCCAATACACAACCTCGCCTGGGCCGTTTCCCATCGCCGGTTACGGTGGTGGGAGGACGGCCACGAGGACACCCTAATCTTAAGTGTACGCAGTTTGTTACTAGTAACAGAAGACCAACAACCCTTCCAACGGGCAAGGATGGAGGAATGAATAACCGGGTAAAAGTCGGAATAAGGAATACCTTAACGGGAGATGGGACAAGAACGGACAGCTCTACGGCAGCGTCCGCACGCTTATTTAAAGAAACACCAAGATGCCATTTTGCCAAAACCTAGGTCTTTTAAAGCTAATTTTTGTAACCCCTCCATCATGGGCTTTACAGGTGAAAGGGAGTGGAAATAATAGAAAAAGACATGATAAAACACATTTTTTGTTTATAAGGTATCCTTCGTTATTTGTATTTTGACTGACATATTATTTTTCAAACGAGAGAACGCGTAACGGTCAAATTAAGGACATGCAAAACATTTCTAAGTATTTATTTACGGATATGTACATATTGCCCGGATATGTGTGTGGTGTGTGATAAGTGACCATTTACATAGATATTGCAACGCTGCGGGATGGACACAGGCTGGTCAGGGGTCATTAGAATTCCAAAGGGAGCATTGTGTCAGGAGTCAACTTAGACTCCCGCCACTGTTTTTATAACTGCCAGCCAGTACATCTACGACAATGTTTTGACAACAAATAAAAACAGGCTTTTCTTATAAATATACAATTTTATTCATTAATCTCGAATAAAATAAATTAAGATAAATTTACTGCTATTTAAACTATGGCATAATTCTTTAAAACACGTATATTAAAGTCCGAAGCTGCCCCTCCCATAGAAAACTGAAGCCCAACCCAAAGGGGAGGAACTCTTATATTCTATGTGAATGTCATTTATTAGTATACAACATAGTGACACTTCTCTTATTATGCATTAGTAATATTGTAGGATAGAGAGAGATAAGAAATGAAAGGTGGGTTGGGGGCAAGATGGAAGGGGGGGGGGGTCGAGTGTTAGCATCCCTTCCTGTGATTGGCTGTTGTGGAGAATGTCAAGAAAGATTTTCTACCAATGAATGCAAGCGCAGGAATGCTTCCTTCAGCACTACAGCCCTCCTTATGGGCTGCTGTGCCTGTTGAAAGTGCAAGGTTAGGCCAAAGATGGCAGCAGGTGTATTTTATGCATTGTGGCCTAATCTGTTGATAATGTTCTTTTCATGTCAATAGATATCACAGGCTGTATCTTATGGGCTGACTAACCTACCTGCGATAGTGCATTTTTCCGCTGATAGATAGTTATGCTGTATCTTATTGGGCGCTGTTGGCTAAGTTTGTTGATAGTGTAACTTGCTGGCAGAACCTGCTGTTGATAGTTTGTGTGTGTGTGTATGTGAGAGAGAGAGAGTGACCGTCTCCCAGCGGTGGTCGGTGGTTCAAAGTTCCTAATGCCCAGGTGAATGAATTCTAAGTATATATATATATATATATATATATATATATATATATATATATATATATATATATATATATGATATATAT
>WNGS01006936.1:0-10922 GCA_020271785.1 Procambarus virginalis
GCATAGGTGATATACTAAACATAATAGATACCCTTAAAAAGCTTCATAGAAAACACCGACCTTACCTAACCTTGTTAGTATGTAAAGATACGCATCTTATAGCTCGTAATTACAATTGTTCCTTAACCTATTATAAGTATAGGTTAAGTAATAATTGTAATTACGAAGCAATAAGATGCTTATCTTAACATACTAACAAGGTTAGGTACGGTCGGTGTTTTCTATGAAGCTTTTTAAGGGTACTACTATGTTTAGTATATCACCTATGCACGTATTTAATAAGTCAATATTGACTATACGAATTTGCGCGGACGGGTTGGATTGTTACAGCTCAGCGGAGGGAGGCGGGCAGCCACCTTTAGGGAGACCCAGAAAATCAACAAGTACAGAGACCTAGAATGTTGTTACAGGTTCGTGCCGATAGGCTCAGAGACTCTGGGCGCCTGGGGTAATGTGCACTCAAGTTTTAAAGGAGGTGGTGAGGAACTCATTGGGAAAACTAGAGACCCACGAGCAGCCAGTTTTCTGTTCCAGCGCCTCAGTGTCGCAGTGCCAGAGGGGAAATGCGTGCTGTATCCTGGTACGCACCCAACCTCCGAGGAGCTGGACGAGGTCTTTGAACGCTGATTGTTTTAATGTTGTATTTTTGTGTGTGTGTGTTCTCTGTAAACTGTAGCATTGCAATAAAATAAAATAAAATAAAAAAAACATAAAAAAAAATAATAGGGGTGGTAGGAGAAGAAGATTAAAGTATTCAGTGAGAATCCACAAGATCTTCTCTGAATGCTCTTTGTTTTCTTCTTCGAGGATGTGGGTCCCTGCAATTGCACCAGAGGTGGTACCCCTTATATATATATATGTGTGTGTGTGTATTTGTTGAATATGACCAAAAAGGTAAGATTAATAATTCTAACACGAATCTTCTTAATATTTCTTACGTTTTTCTTGACTGTCGAATGTATTCGAAAAATTAACTCTCCAAAATTCATTACACACAGAAATCACAATAGCGTGATGCATCAATGAACAAATCCACAAGGGCCGTGCCGAAGATTCGAACCTACGTCAGAATCAGGTTCGAATCCTCGTCACGGCCCTTGTAGATTCGTTCTCCAAAATTCATTTTTTTACATTTTTATTTTTGGTCTGACACCTAAAAGCGTTTCGTAAGGCTTCTTACATTTTCAAAGACTTGCTTTACACATAACATACATCATGTTTTTATTTGTTTCAACATGATGTATGTTATGTGTAAACCAAGTGTAAACCAGCACCCGCCCAGTGTGTGTGTGGACCAAGTACCGCGGAGCCGCTGCTGTTGTTGTTGTTGTTAAAGATTCGCTACCTGGAACAAAGTTCCAAGTAGCACGGGCTATGGTGAGCCCGTAAAAAGCCGCTGCTACGCAACGCGACGTTTAGTATATTGTTTACTGCAGTCTAGCTGGCAAGTTTTATCCACGGCGGAAATGTTTTGGTGTCGTGAGTCCCTAGTCTCCGTATTTGTCTTGGCCGAAAATGTTTCGAGTGGAGAATGGTGGTCTTCCATTTATTCGTCTTGAGGTATAAAATACTCCTCTGGTTGTATCTGAGAATGAGTTTGTGTTTGCTGAGATGTTGTGAATAATGAGCGCTGACGACACAACAATAGGGAATGTCGTGCTGTGTGCACGAAACGTAGACCATTAAGCTAATTTCAGTTTGATGCTTCCGTCTAGTGTGTTTAGATTATCATGAATACACAGAAATCACACTAACGTGACATCTTAGTGTTTCGCATTTAATCAATGATTTCTCATTTAATCAATGATTTCGCATTTAATCAATGATTTCTCATTTAATCAATGATTTCGCATTTAATCAATGATTTCGCATATAATCAATGATTTCCCATTTAATCAATGACTTCGCATTTAATCAATGATTTCTCATTTAATCAATGATTTCTCATTTAATCAATGAGAAAATCCAGCAGGGCACCACCGTCCATGACTGGTGATGCTGGGTTCGAAGGTTCGAAGCCCACCTCACAGCCCTGGTGAATTTTCTCATTATCATGAATGATAACGAAGTGTTCTTCCCTCACACTTGCAGGTATACATACTTTGATATCTTAAGTGCTATCGTAATACTATCTTTTCCCCTGGTAAGATAGATAAAACTGACTATAATTCCCTTTAGACTTTGCCTTGACGTTTGCAAAGAGAGCTTAGGGAAGATGTATTAATATGTGTATTGATTGAGAATGGTCCAGGACGGACCGAAACGTCGTCGTCCCTTCAACTTCTAGTGTGTGGTCTGGTCAACATACTTCAGCCACGTTATTGTGACTCTTCGCCTGCAAGATGTATTGAAGCTACCTGAAGGTTGCCGACGTATGAAGCAAAATGTCTTCGATTCCCTTGAAGACGTCTTCTCTAAGCTGTCTTAGACAAACGTCAAAACAAAGTCTGCTTTGCTTTGGTAATAGTATTATCTGTACATAGTGGCTTAAGTACACACAAAATACCACTTACTACCCACGAACAAAGTTTGTGTGTCACATTGTGTAAAATAGCGACGGCTCTAATATAATGATGTTGTTTCAGATTTAGCTACTCAGAACAAAGTGTCCATGTAGCACGGGCTATGGTGAGCCCGTAAAATATATCGAGTCAAAGTCCATTAATATAAGTTCGCGTTGTGGAGGTGTTAAAAGAAAGCTATCACCGTCTCGCATTCCGAGAGAGAATGAGAGAGATAATAAAGAATATAGCAATAATATAAGAAAGTGGAGCGGAGACTATACTATATAGCACTGGGGAGACTATCCTATATAGTGTTCCCAGCGCTACTCTGCTCCACACACTACAATATGTACTGGTCACATGCGCATCGCCCCGTGCATGATGGACTCCTGGGTTCACGCTCCACCCCATCTTCCCCTCTCCCCCCATCCTCATACAACCATGCCGCAGGAAAATACATCATGGGGGACCCTCAAAACAAAACAAAATATATATATATATATATATATATATATATATACATATATAAGCATCAGAGCACCCCCTATCGTCCACCAAAAAGGAACTTTGTATGTGTTCCATACACAAGTTATTCATTATATATATATATATATATATATATATATATATATATATATATATATATATATATATATATATATATATATATATCAAAACTACTAGGGCGTAGCAATGACTGAAATGCCCAGTCGTTTTAATAAATATGTATATGTTCCTGCAAGGTGATTTTTATATTTTTATGTAAATGTGTTTGTAAAGATTGAGCTCTTGTATCCCTCCATTTAATTATTGCTCATCTAGTCATTCTAATGTGTCATGTTTACCTTTGAAGCTCTGAATGAAATGAGACTGCATTGTTCTTTTGCAGGGTGGGAAGATTTGCAATGTGTGTCTCTTCTTTCTTGAAGATTGGCAGTACATTGGCCATTTTCTAACTACCTGGCAGCTTTCCTTCCTCCAAATCTGGCAAAGAATTCCTAAGGTAAGACTTTGTGTAGTGCCTTGGTGAGGTTATATTTCTAGACTGTACACATAACCAATTATAATATCAAATTTCTCACATCAATTACAATTAATTAACAGCTTATATGACGTCATGTACACTGATTTACTACTGTGACATCACACGAGAATGCAATTAGTGTGACGTCACACACATGAACTGACTTAATCTATCTCAACACTTACGGGTCTCAGTGTCAGAAGCTAGCAACTTTGGCTGTAAAATACAAAGTTAAGATTAAGTCCCGTGGAAAAGTTGCATCATTGTTCTTGAGAACACACACACCCTGTACACCAGTTGATTGACGGTTGAGAGGTGGGACCAAAGAGCCAGAGCTCAATCCCCGCAAGCACAAATAGGTGAGTACACACACAGACTCCACACACACACACATACATACATACATACACACACAGTTAGGGGGGACATGATCACCACATTTAAGATTCTGAAGGGAATTGATAGGGTAGATAAAGACAGGCTCTTTAACACAAGGGGACACAGGTGAAACTGAGTGCCCAAATGAGCCACAGAAATATTAGAAAGAACTTTTTGGTGTCAGAGTGGTTGACAAATGGAATGCATTAGGAAATGATGTGGTGGAGGCTGACTCCATACACAGTTTCAAGTGTAGATATGATAGAGCCCAATAGGCTCAGGAATCTGTACACCTGTTGATTGACGGTTGAGAGGCGGGACCAAAGAGCCAGAGCTCAACCCCCGCAAACACAACTAGGTGAGTACACAGTCTGCCTCCACCTACACAGACAGTTTCAAATTTAGATTTGATAAGAGCCCAATAGGCACCAGAATCTATACATTAGTTGATTTGACTTACCTGGCACAGGAGCGACATCTGACCAATTCGTCAGCTTTAATGAGTAAGAAGGGCGCCTCTCTACAACAAGGGCACCTCCCTGCAACAAAGGCATCTCCTTGCAACGATGCCTGTAAGTGGTTCTTTAACGTCTTTAATTGAGTTCAACTATTTACAGCTAAATTGTAACATGTTTGTCTGAAGCTTGACACAGCTGTAACGTGCTTGTCTGAAGCTTGACACAGCTGTAACGTGTTTGTCTGAAGCTTGACACAGTTGTAACGTGTTTGTCTGAAGTTTAATACAGCTGTAACGTGTTTGTCTGAAGCTTGACACAGTTGTAACGTGTTTGTCTGAAGCTTAACACAGTTGTAACGTGTTTGTCTGAAGCTTGACACAGCTGTAACGTGTTTGTCTGAAGCTTAACACAGCTGTAACATGCTTGTCTGAAGCTTGACACAGCTGTAACGTGTTTGTCTGAAGCTTGACACAGCTGTAACGTGTTTGTCTGAAGCTTGACACAGCTGTAACGTGTTTGTCTGAAGCTTAACACAGCTGTAACATGTTTGTCTGAAGCTTGTTACAGCTTCAGATATACCCTTATTATTATGATGGTAAGAGAATCTATTTCATGTGGATTTTAGTTTTGTTGCGTTTAAGGCCTCTCAACCTATGGACGGTTATTAGGGGTAACAACAGCAGCTTATACTGACCACTCAGCAAGTATACTTATACTCGGTGTATATACACGTTCAGTGTATATACACCGGGAAGCTTGGTATACCTCTCGGCGGAATTTATATGCTGGCCGCCGAATATATGATAGACTTGATTAGTGTTCCAAAGATTGTGCTTTGCAAGCAGGTTTCACAAAGTGGAATCTATACTAGTTATTCCTTCTCTCGTCATACCACTAGTTTCAAAGCGTTATATGACAAAGAGTGCTAGGAAGACGGGACACCACGAGCGTAGCGTTTATCCTGTAACTACAATTAACTAATTTACAAGAGCTGCGTATCTATGGATCATGTATGTTGTTGTTGTTTAAGATTCGCTACCTGGAATAAAAAGTTCCAAGTAGCACGGGCTATGGTGAGCCCGTATGTATGGCTCATGTTGTTGTTAAAGATTCGCTACCTGGAATAAAAAGTTCCAAGTAGCACGGGCTATGGTGAGCCCGTATGTATGGCTCATGTTGTTGTTAAAGATTCGCTACCTGGAACAAGAAGTTCCAAGTAGCACGGGCTATGGTGAGCCCGTAGGATCACGTATTCTGGTCACCAGACTGTATCATGTTACTGCTGCCGTGGAGGTGTGGCGGGCGTGCCCATCACCTTACCAAAACAAATACAAACTTTTCGGTAATATGTTTATTGTTTGTGATGTGTGTCTATATATGTATGAACACGTTGTACTGAACGGGATGAGGATAGCTTGAGATATCTCATCCCTTTGTGTGTATTTTACCTCAATAAATTTATTTCAATTTAAATTTTAATGCAAACTTTGGGTGGGGGACTGTGATAAAAATGTGAAACGTGAGAGTACTCTTAACACATTTATCGAACATCTGTGATAAGTCTTTTACTTAAAATGTACATGTGTTACCAGAGATTATTGTCAACTTTCCAAAGTGTGATGAATGTTGGTAGTGCATGTATGTGCTTGCAAGACCTTGCACCCCCGCCCACTTAAGCCACCCAAGTGGGCGGCGTGGGTGGGCGCACCCACTGGATGGTGCGCCCACCGCCGCCGCCCACAAGATGGGTTCCAGGTGCGCCCACCACCGCCGCCCACAAGATGGGTTCCAGGTGCGCCCACCACCGCCGCCCACAAGATGGGTTCCAGGTGCGCCCACCACCGCCGCCCACAAGAGGGGTATGAAGCGCTCTACCGCCCACAGCATATGTATCAGGTGCATAAACTAAATTCAGAAACTTTAATGTGTAAAACTTTGGATTAGTTCATAAAAAAAAAGAATTGCCCAGACCAGGGATCGAACCAGGGACCTTTAGATCTTCAGTCTAACGCTCTCCCAACTGAGCTATCTAGGCCTTACAAGTCATGGTGGACATCTGTCTTTCAACAAGTCAATCCTGTCTTGGTTCGCTTTATATTCCATTGTCGGGGAATGGATTATAATTTGTAGTTCTAATTTTAACCTTTTCCAGGTCATTATCTTCTTTTGCCAGAGAGTCGATCTTGACCTCTTCCATCTTTGATTTATTTTTGTACATATTTACATGTTTACACAAACAATAACATATTTCTGATATGAATATCTTTCCCACCCTCCTCCCGTTCTCTTTGGCTTTGTCTTTAATACTTTAATAACGCACTTTCTCTCACTCTTTCTTTATTTTACATTCGTTGGCTCTCTAGCCCCCCCCCCCCTCTATCTGTGTGTCTACATCATACATACTACATGTATAGGTGTATAGCCATGCATAAGCGGGTATACACCTGTTGGGTTCGTTCTCGACGCACAGTCCAGAATTCCGGGTTCGAATCCCAGGCGGGACAGAAATGGTTGGGTACATTTCGATTCATCTAATGCATCTGTTCACTTAGCAGTCAGTAGGTACTCAGAAGTAAGTCAGCTTGTTGTGGGGCAGCATCCAGGGCAGGGTCAGTAATGCATCCCTTGGGGAACGAATATAAATAAGCCTAACGTGTATGAGAAAGCTGCATGAACGCGCAAGCCTAAGAACTCTTTGACCCCCGCCAGGATTCGAACCCATGCCGTTCTAGGATCACCCCTAAACGTGCACAGTACCGTGACCACCGTACCAATGATCGTCTATATGAATACACTCTGGCTTCCTGTCCCCCGACACAATGAATTATTATTTATTATTATCATAAATCATGCATATTTAGCACTAATTACGAAAATAATTAATCGGCCGTTTGAAATGGGGCTTTACATTTCCCATCTGACCTGGAGCCTATTACCAACTCTTCTCTCCTATGTAATTACGCGTATAATAATACATCATAAATGCGTAGATGTTTCAGTTCAAAAGGTTTGTTACTAGCTGCCATTATAATTATATAATAAGACGTAGCAGGGTAAGTGAAATTGTAATGTAACAATTCCCACCGGGCCTGGTCTGATTAAGACCTTTCGTGCCCTCTGTGGTCCTTTTTGCGCTACGGCTCACAGGATGGGTATGGAGGTGCACAACAAACTAGCCGCCTCCAGCGGCAACAATCAATCAATTCAATCATACGAACATACACCCTAGAAGCGGGTTGTTTTGGTGTTGGCTTGAGGACCATCAACCGCATGAAGATTATTGAATTAGTGACCAACCAACAAGAACACTTTAGCCCTAGACATTACTAAAGTCAACTCTTAACAGCCAGGAGGATCTGTCCCAGTAAATGCTCGGTGTGATCGATTGATGAAGGTTTAGCCACCCACGAGGTTCTAGTTCAAGTATGTTTATTGAGACAAGAATGAAATACATCTCAAATGGATAGAGTAGCTTAGGCTATTTCTATCCCTCCCCCCCCCCACCAAAGAGGTGGCACGGGCATGAATTGCCCGGTTTGGTATTGGGGTTCATAGGCTATGATCCATGCCCGTGCCTCCTCTTGAGTGGGGCTTAATCTTCATCAATCATCATGGTGTTGGGCATAAGGCCTATCATGTTGACCAGACCACACACTAGAAGTTGAAGGGACGACGACGTTTCGGTCCGTCCTGGACCATTCTCAAGTCGCTTGGACCATTCACAAGCGACTTGAGAATGGTCCAGGACGGACCGAAACGTCGTCGTCCCTTCAACTTCTAGTGTGTGGTCTGGTCAACATACTTCAGCCACGTTATTGTGACTCTTCGCCTGCATAAGGCCTATCAACCTCTGGAGTATTATTAAGGCCAGCGCCATTGCGTACTGACCAACCAAGTATATTTTAATACTGAACATAGTACAAGACGAGAGTAGAGGAGTCTCGTAGAATATACTCCAAGAAAGAAATATCGCTTGTATTGTTTTCACGGTACGTGGTGAAGGAAGAGCAACTGACTAAACATCTACAAATGTTACTAGTATTCGCAGATACAAGAAATGTTCATTGTTGATATGACAGCGTTTTACTAAACTATTGGAAACCATTATTGGAGACCAAATTATTATATCTATAAGAAAACAACTTATTGACGAATATCCGAAATAAAAGATCTTACCTAAAGAATGAAATAGAATCCATTAATTGAATGCACAATAATTGGAACTCCAAAATCACGTGTAATACATCTAAACTTTGAGTATGGATCCATGCTAATGCATGTATGCATGAATAAATGCACGTATGTATACATGTCAGTTACTTTAGCGTCATGTTAACAAAAAATAGTCCTGGACTTGGCACCCGCAGATACGCCTTCAAACACCAGGCTATCAAGTCCAAAATCAAGTTAATTTAAGCATTTGCCTTACAATGTTGTTGCTGGTACTGAAGAAGGGAGGAAGTCACATGTGGTTTCCGGTATACGTACCTTTGTCACAGCCACCAGAAAACATCATTAAGCTGGAATAGGACTCGGACATCTTCATTCCAACAAGGATTTCAGGTATTTTCCCCTTGGTAATAAGATAGGTTGCCATATCATATAGCGTGAGCCGAAACGCTGTGCGTACTAGTGGCTTTACAAGAATGTAAACACATCATGCTATGTACTCTCACAAACCGAATGTACCTTCTTGTATTATATATAAATAAATAAAACTGATGAACAGTTACCCCTTGGGGCTGGGGGTGACCTCGAAGGGGGAAACTCGACAAAACTGTATTACTTTTTATTTATATTTATTTATATACAAGAAGGTACAGTGGGTTAGAGAGAATACATAGCATAGTATTTGCAATCTTGTAAAGCCACTAGTACGCGCAGTACACACTAGTACACACTAGTGTACACACTAGTACATTAACACTTCGTCTCACAGTAGAAAATTGTTGTCAAATAACGGAAGTTGTATAATTATTTTCTATACTTTTATTTTTGTATTGACTACATTAACACTAAAATGTAGTTTCTGCCGACGGACAGTGTGTTCCATTTGGGAATTGGAACTGGGTCTGTCTTCAGCCGCAAGGCCATTTACTTTGTGTCGGCTTGAGTAAAAGGGCGGCTGATGGTCCGCCGAACCGCGTATCAATCATGGGATTGCTTTGTGTAACTTCATAACCTTCCCGCCATGTCTGGCAAGTTAAGAGGGACGGTGGACTTTGGCATATTTGATTGTCTCTCTCTCTTGGCTTCTGCGATACACGCTGTTTACAACATGTAAAGATGACTGTTTGCTCTTCTGGGGATTTGATAGATCTCCTTTGTTTTGTTCTTGCTTACAAAAGACATATTAAAAGAGATAAAACGAGACGCAAGTTGATGGGATCAAGAGAGGTGATGGCAGGGAGAAGTCTCCCAGAGATGAAGACTGGTATACTTAGAGTCATTCTCTCCATCTTCCCCCTCTCTACCTTCCCTCTATATTTTGTCTCCCTCTTCTCTCCCTCTATCCATACCCTCCCCCCCCCCACACAGCGATCACACGGACCCTCCCAGGCGCCACTCTGCCAATATCTCATAAAACTATCGAAAACATTTATTCTGATGGATGAAATTACACAGTTTTATCGTTTCCGCTTTTTTAGGGGAAATTTATGGGCACTGGACAGATTTTTTGTCGTTAACAACTTACAGTAAATTGGTTTATAGGAGAGTTATTTTGTATATCTGAAACACCCGGGAATCCTTAGGCTACTGAGTACACGCTCTCTTCATAAGATTTGGAATAGAATAGGGATAGAAATAGCCTAAGCTACTGTATCCCTTTGAGATGTATTTTCTTGTCTCAATAAACATACTTGAACTTGATAAGATTTGGAGACTTGGATTATTACCGATAATGATTTATTGTCATTAATTGTCATATACGAAAGCTGCTCATTGAATTGTGGTACTTAAGTGGGCACGTTGATTGAGCTTCTTGTATTAAGTTGGTGACCAAGAGCTTGAACTTGGTCATTAAGTTAGAGACTGGTTGTTGCCCCCCCCCACCACCACCTCCCACCACCTTGTTATTGCACTCTGGCATTGCACACCTATTAACAGGCGTGAAAGGGTCTTGTTATATCACCAGATAAATATGTGAAATTATCTTTGTTTGGCTGATGTGGGAGGTGGTCGGGTTTCGGCATGGGTTAGGCGGGTGTGGGTTGGTTAGCAACAACAACAGCAGCAACACAGCAGCAGCAGCAACAACAACAGCAGCAGCAGCAAACAGCAGCAGCAGCAACAGCAACAAACACAGCAACAGCAGCCCTACACAGCAACAGTATCACTGGGTCCGGTGATCTTGCCGCCCCCAGGCACCAAACGGTCGGCGGCCACAGCTTATCTGGGGACACCAACAATCTTCCGCTTATTGGGTTAAGAGTTGTTGGAATGGTCGCTGAGTGCGTTATCTGTGTGTGGCAGCCGTGGTGGGCAGCTGGGAACGTGTTGGCAGCCGTGGTGGGCAGCTGGGGACGTGTTGGCAGCCGTGGTGGGCAGCTGGAGACG
>WNGS01006936.1:11824-29430 GCA_020271785.1 Procambarus virginalis
TCTTTGATAGTGTGTGATAGCCACACCATCATAAAAGCAGCCTCATATTTTAAAATTAAGAACAGCCTCATATTTTTGGTGTACAAGTTCTTCAGTAGCCTCAACTGTTCTCCAGTAACCCCCACTCACACCACAGTGCGGTGTTCGTCTAACCAATTATGCTTAAATCAAAACATGTTCGTAATATCACTCTAATTTAAATGTAATTTCAGGCCTCAGTTGAGATTTAATACAAACAAATATCGCGTGTAATTATTTCTCGTTGAGGAGAGACCCATCGCTCTGTATCGAGTATAATAATTCATAATTCGTGAGATAAAGCTTAATTTTGCATAATTCCTAAGATAAAGCTTATTTCTTTGTATAATTCCTGAGATAAAGCTTAATTCTTTGTATAATTCCTGAGATAAAGCTTATTTCTTTGTATAATTCCTGAGATAAAGCTTATTTCTTGCATAAATCATGTTTCACTTAAATTCCTGTTTCATGATAACTATGTTTAATGTTACATCAAGGTGATGTAATCAATCCCAGAGTGAACGTATTCATCAAGATGCCCCAGAGTGAACGTATTCATCAAGATGCCCCAGAGTGAACGTATTCATCAAGATGCCCCAGAGTGAACGTATTCATCAAGATACCCCAGAGTGAACGTATTCATCAAGATGCCCCAGAGTGAACGTATTCATCAAGATGCCCCAGAGTGAACGTATTCATCAAGATGCCCCAGAGTGAACGTATTCATCAAGATGCCCCAGAGTGAACGTATTCATCAAGATGCCCCAGAGTGAACGTATTCATCAAGGTGCCCCAGAGTGAACGTATCCATCAAGGTGCCCCAGAGTGAACGTATCCATCAAGATGCCCCAGAGTGAACGTATCCATCAAGGTGCCCCAGAGTGAACGTATCCATCAAGGTGCCCCAGAGTGAACGTATCCATCAAGGTGCCCCAGAGTGAACGTATCCATCAAGGTGCCCCAGAGTGAACGTATCCATCAAGGTGCCCCAGAGTGAACGTATCCATCAAGATGCCCCAGAGTGAACGTATCCATCAAGGTGCCCCAGAGTGAACGTATCCATCAAGGTGCCCCAGAGTGAACGTAACCATCAAGGTGCCCCAGAGTGAACGTATCCATCAAGGTGCCCCAGAGTGAACGTATTCATCAAGGTGCCCCAGAGTGAACGTATCCATCAAGGTGCCCCAGAGTGAACGTATTCATCAAGGTGCCCCAGAGTGAACGTATCCATCAAGGTGCCCCAGAGTGAACGTATCCATCAAGTTGCCCCAGAGTGAACGTATCCATCAAGGTGCCCCAGAGTGAACGTATCCATCAAGGTGCCCCAGAGTGAACGTATCCATCAAGTTGCCCCAGAGTGAACGTATCCATCAAGTTGCCCCAGAGTGAACGTATCCATCAAGGTGCCCCAGAGTGAACGTATCCATCAAGGTGCCCCAGAGTGAACGTATCCATCAAGATGCCCCAGAGTGAACGTATCCATCAAGGTACCCCAGAGTGAACGTATCCATCAAGGTGCCCCAGAGTGAACGTATCCATCAAGATGCCCCAGAGTGAACGTATTCATCACCAGAGATAGATCCCATTCTGAAAGCTTTATGCTCCAACTATTGTGTCACTAGTAATTACATTAGCAGTGTCACCATTGTAAGCCCCGTGCAGCTCTGAAGCTCTCACGACCGGCTTCATAAATAATTAATATTATGTTCATTCCCAGGAAAAAAATTGCTATCCTGCAAAATCTGGTTTAAGTGTTTATATGTGAATTCTAGATAGGGATAATATGTTTGTACAGAGAGAGAGAGAGAGAGAGAGAGAGAGAGAGAGAGAGAGAGAGAGAGAGAGAGAGAGAGAGAGAGAGAGAGAGAGACAGAGGGGGGGGGGAACGTAGATATAAACTCTGATAAGATCCATATGCTAATTATTGAAGCCTTCCTTAGGCTATCCTCGTCCAATCTCTGGATATCCCCAGAAGATATATATTTTTTTTTAACTTTGTAAGACAAATTTTTATGTTCTCAAATTTAAGTTGTAATTTTTTGTATTATGTATATACTATGTATACTGTGTATACTTAGGTAAGGTATTTTGGTTCCTCTGACGGTTATGTTAGTTATTGTGTATAGTTGGGTCTAGATTTGGTTTTATAAGTATATTATTACGTTGATTTAGGAATAAATACAATGCTACAGCCTGTTCTCGGGTTAGGGGTCGTTAAAGCGGCGGCCGATCGCAAAGAAGTATTCATAAATGTTAACCAATTGTGTTTAAAAAGTTTTGTCTCATATATAATGTAACATATGTTATAGTTGTATGTAGAGTTAGGCATTGGTTTGGTTACGTGTAAGTTCTGTTGGCAGTTATTTGCATTTGAAGTGGGTGAAGCATTTACGAAGTTAACATTCGAACAGAGTTCGTCAGTGAAGTACTGTTCGAACGTCATCAGCTGTGAGTCATGTGTAATCGTTTTTCTTTCATAAACAGTGAGTTTGGCGGCTGAAGAAACGAGCATTTGGCTTTTGTTGATGAAGACAACGTAGATGAAGTGGTTAGAAAGATAGGATTCGAACACAGTGAATCACTGTTCAAGAAAAATTCGAACGTAATCAGTTGTGTACTCACCTATTTGTGCTTGCGGGGGTTGAGCTTTGGCTCTTTGGTCCCGCCTCTCAACTGTCAATCAACTGGTGTACAGGTTCCTGAGCCTACTGGGCTCTATCTATATATGTGTGTGTGTGTGTGTGTGTGTGTGTGTGTGTGTGTGTGTGTGTGTGTGTGCGTGCGTGCGTGCGTGCGTGCGTGCGTGCGTGCGTGTAGTTGCTGGATTAACAACATGGAGCCAATGTTTTGAAAGGGGAGCTGAAATGTTCTATAAAAAATATACATCAGCGAAATTTTTGGAGCTTGTCGTTTTGTATTCATTAATTTTGGTAGTGGAGCTGTGAGAGGCTTATGAAAATATCAGGCGAAAAGCATCACAGAGTCTCGAGTTACGGGCTTTTTAAACAATGAAGTTATGCGGCTATTTTTTTTTTTATTTTTTTTTGTATAGGATTTCACTATGGTTGCCACTCCCCTTCCTCGAGATTTATTTTACTATTAAAAAGACCAAAATGCAGGATATTGTTGTTATAGATTCAGCTACTCGGAACAAGTTCCAAGTAGCACGGGCTATGGTGAGCCCGTAGAGGACTTACCTGGCACAGGAGCGGTGCGAAAAAAAATAAGGAGAATGATTGATTGATGAAGATTAAGCCACCCAAAAGGTGGCACGGGCATGAATAGCCCGTAAGTGGTGGCCCTTTTGAGCCATTACCAGTATCAAGAGCTGATACTGGAGATCTGTGGAGGTGCGACTGCCCCCTGCGTGACGGGAGATGTCTCCCGGGAATAAGGAGGAACTATACTGAAAGTAATCTATAGAGTACAGGCGTGGATAAAATAAAATTGTATCGTTTGCAGTCTCCGTGGTGTAGTGGTAAGACACTCGCCTGGCGTTCCGCGAGCGCTATATCATGGGTTCGTATCCTGGCCGGGGAGGATTTACTGGGCGCAATTCCTTAACTGTAGCCTCTGTTTAACGCAACAGTAAAATGTGTACTTGGATGAAAAAACTATTCTTCGCGGCAGGGAATCGTATTCCAGGGACCTGCCCGAAACGCTACGCGTACTAGTGGCTGTACAAGAATGTAACAACTCTTGTATATATCTCAAAAAAAAAAAAAATGTGCAAAACAGAATATAAAAGTCGGTCCTGTGTAGTACTCCCTCTCATGCCGCCGTTTTCTGCGGACAAGGAGAGACTCAGATAAGTACTTATTCAGGCGTACCATCCGCGTCTGATTTACATCTCCATAAACCATTGTACAATGCGAAACAAATGTTAAAATAAGCAAGATTGTTAAAAATAAGTGGGAGAGTGTGGATCACCAGGTGGGAGATGGTGTACCCCTGATTGTTCAACCCGTCCTCGCAAATTCGTATAGTCAATATTGACTTATTAAATACGTGCATAGGTGATATACTAAACATAATAGATACCCTTAAAAAGCTTCATAGAAAACACCGACCTTACCTAACCTTGTTAGTATGTAAAGATACGCATAGCTTCGTAATTACAATTGTTCCTTAACCTATTATAAGTATAGGTTAAGTAATAATTGTAATTACGAAGCAATAAGATGCTTATCTTAACATACTAACAAGGTTAGGTACGGTCGGTGTTTTCTATGAAGCTTTTAAGGGTATCTACTATGTTTAGTATATCACCTATGCACGTATTTAATAAGTCAATATTGACTATACGAATTTGCGCGGACGGGTTGGATTGTTACAGCTCAGCGGAGGGAGGCGGGGCAGCCACCTTTAGGGAGACCCAGAAAATCAACAAGTACAGAGACCTAGAATGTTGTTACAGGTTCGTGCCGATAGGCTCAGAGACTCTGGGCGCCTGGGGTAAATGTGCACTCAAGTTTTTAAAGGAGGTGGGTGAGGAACTCATTGGGAAAACTAGAGACCCACGAGCAGCCAGTTTTCTGTTCCAGCGCCTCAGTGTCGCAGTGCATCAGAGGGGAAATGCGTGCTGTATCCTGGGTACGCACCCAACCTCCGAGGAGCTGGACGAGGTCTTTGAACGCTGATTGTTTAATTGTTATATGTTTGTGTGTGTGTGTGTGTGTGTTCTCTGTAAACTGTAGCATTGCAATAAAATAAAAAAAAATAAAAAAAAACATAAAAAAAAATAATAGGGGTGGTAGGAGAAGAAAAGATTAAAGTATTCAGTGAGAATCCACAAGATCTTCTCTGAATGCTCTTTGTTTTCTTCTTCGAGGATGTGGGTCCCTGCAATTGCACCAGAGGTGGTACCCCTTATTATATATATGTGTGTGTGTGTATGTTGTTGAATATGACCAAAAAGGTAAGATTAATAATTCTAACACGAATCTTTTCAATATTTCTTACGTTTTTCTTGACTGTCGAGGGTATTCGAAAAATTAACTCTCCAAAATTCATTACACACAGAAATCACAATAGCGTGATGCATCAATGAACAAATCCACAAGGGCCGTGCCGAAGATTCGAACCTACGTCAGAGATCAGGTTCGAATCCTCGTCACGGCCCTTGTAGATTCGTTCTCCAAAATTCATTTTTTACATTTTTATTTTTGGTCTGACACCTAAAAGCGTTTCGTAAGGCTTCTTACATTTTCAAAGACTTGCTTTACACATAACATACATCATGTTTTTATTTGTTTCAACATGATGTATGTTATGTGTAAACCAAGTGTAAACCAGCACCCGCCCAGTGTGTGTGTGACCAAGTACCGCGGAGCCGCTGCTGTTGTTGTTGTTGTTAAAGATTCGCTACCTGGAACAAAGTTCCAAGTAGCACGGGCTATGGTGAGCCCGTAAAAAGCCGCTGCTACGCAACGCGACGTTTAGTATATTGTTTACTGCAGTCTAGCTGGCAAGTTTTATCCACGGCGGAAATGTTTTGGTGTCGTGAGTCCCTAGTCTCCGTATTTGTCTTGGCCGAAAATGTTTCGAGTGGAGAATGGTGGTCTTCCATTTATTCGTCTTGAGGTATAAAATACTCCTCTGGTTGTATCTGAGAATGAGTTTTGTGTTTGCTGAGATGTTGTGAATAATGAGCGCTGACGACACAACAATAGGGAATGTCGTGCTGTGTGCACGAAACGTAGACCATTAAGCTAATTTCAGTTTGATGCTTCCGTCTAGTGTGTTTAGATTATCATGAATACACAGAAATCACACTAACGTGACATCTTAGTGTTTCGCATTTAATCAATGATTTCTCATTTAATCAATGATTTCGCATTTAATCAATGATTTCTCATTTAATCAATGATTTCGCATTTAATCAATGATTTCGCATATAATCAATGATTTCCCATTTAATCAATGACTTCGCATTTAATCAATGATTTCTCATTTAATCAATGATTTCTCATTTAATCAATGAGAAAATCCAGCAGGGCACCACCGTCCATGACTGGTGATGCTGGGTTCGAAGGTTCGAAGCCCACCTCACAGCCCTGGTGAATTTTCTCATTATCATGAATGATAACGAAGTGTTCTTCCCTCACACTTGCAGGTATACATACTTTGATATCTTAAGTGCTATCGTAATACTATCTTTTTCCCCTGGTAAGATAGATAAAACTGACTATAATTCCCTTTAGACTTTGCCTTGACGTTTGCAAAGAGAGCTTAGGGAAGATGTATTGAATATGTGTATTGATTGAGAATGGTCCAGGACGGACCGAAACGTCGTCGTCCCTTCAACTTCTAGTGTGTGGTCTGGTCAACATACTTCAGCCACGTTATTGTGACTCTTCGCCTGCAAGATGTATTGAAGCTACCTGAAGGTTGCCGACGTATGAAGCAAAATGTCTTCGATTCCCTTGAAGACGTCTTCTCTAAGCTGTCTTAGACAAACGTTAAAACAAAGTCTGCTTTGCTTTGGTAATAGTATTATCTGTACATAGAGGCTTAAGTACACAGAAAATACCACTTACTACCCACGAACAAAGTTTGTGTGTCACATTGTGTAAAATAGCGACGGCTCTAATATAATGATGTTGTTGTTTCAGATTTAGCTACTCAGAACAAAGTGTCCATGTAGCACGGGCTATGGTGAGCCCGTAAAATATATCGAGTCAAAGTCCATTAATATAAGTTCGCGTTGTGGAGGTGTTAAAAGAAAGCTATCACCGTCACGCATTCCGAGAGAGAATGAGAGAGATAAATAAAGAATATAGCAATAATATAAGAAAGTGGAGCGGAGACTATACTATATAGCACTGGGGAGACTATCGTATAGTGTTCCCAGCGCTACTCTGCTCCACACACTAGTACCGGACACATGCGCATCGCCCCGTGCATGATGGACTCCTGGGTTCACGCTCCACCCCATCTTCCCCTCTCCCCCCATCCTCATACAACCATGCCGCAGGAAAATACATCATGGGGGACCCTCAAAACAAAACACAAATATATATATATACAACATGAAAGCATCAGAGCAACCCCTCATCGTCCACACAAAAAGGAACTTTTGTATATTTGTGTTCCATACACAAGTTATTCATTATATATATATATATATATATATATATATATATATATATATATATATATATATATATATATATATATCAAAACTGCTAGGGCGTAGCAATGACTGAAATGCCCAGTCGTTTTAATAAATATGTATATGTTCCTGCAAGGTGATTTTTATATTTTTATGTAAATGTGTTTGTAAAGATTGAGCTCTTGTATCCCTCCATTTAATTATTGCTCATCTAGTCATTCTAATGTGTCATGTTTACCTTTGAAGCTCTGAATGAAATGAGACTGCATTGTTCTTTTGCAGGGTGGGAAGATTTGCAATGTGTGTCTCTTCTTTCTTGAAGATTGGCAGTACATTGGCCATTTTCTAACTACCTGGCAGCTTTCCTTCCTCCAAATCTGGCAAAGAATTCCTAAGGTAAGACTTTGTGTAGTGCCTTGGTGAGGTTATATTTCTAGACTGTACACATAACCAATTATAATATCAAATTTCTCACATCAATTACAATTAATTAACAGCTTATATGACGTCATGTACACTGATTTACTACTGTGACATCACACGAGAATGCAATTAGTGTGACGTCACACACATGAACTGACTTAATCTATCTCAACACTTACGGGTCTCAGTGTCAGAAGCTAGCAACTTTGGCTGTAAAATACAAAGTTAAGATTAAGTCCCGTGGAAAAGTTGCATCATTGTTCTTGAGAACACACACACCCTGTACACCAGTTGATTGACGGTTGAGAGGTGGGACCAAAGAGCCAGAGCTCAATCCCCGCAAGCACAAATAGGTGAGTACACACACAGACTCCACACACACACACATACATACATACATACATACATACATACACACACAGTTAGGGGGGACATGATCACCACATTTAAGATTCTGAAGGGAATTGATAGGGTAGATAAAGACAGGCTCTTTAACACAAGGGGACACAGGTGGAAACTGAGTGCCCAAATGAGCCACAGAGATATTAGAAAGAACTTTTTTAGTGTCAGAGTGGTTGACAAATGGAATGCATTAGGAAGTGATGTGGTGGAGGCTGACTCCATACACAGTTTCAAGTGTAGATATGATAGAGCCCAATAGGCTCAGGAATCTGTACACCTGTTGATTGACGGTTGAGAGGCGGGACCAAAGAGCCAGAGCTCAACCCCCGCAAGCACAATTAGGTGAGTACATACATACATACATACATACATACATACACAGTCTGCCTCCACCTACACAGACAGTTTCAAATTTAGATTTGATAAGAGCCCAATAGGCACCAGAATCTATACATTAGGTTGATTTGACTTACCTGGCACAGGAGCGACATCTGACCAATTCGTCAGCTTTAATGAGTAAGAAGGGCGCCTCTCTACAACAAGGGCACCTCCCTGCAACAAAGGCATCTCCTTGCAACGATGCCTGTAAGTGGTTCTTTATCGTCTTTAATTGAGTTCAACTATTTACAGCTAAATTGTAACATGTTTGTCTGAAGCTTGACACAGCTGTAACGTGTTTGTCTGAAGCTTGACACAACTGTAACGTGTTTGTCTGAAGTTTAATACAGCTGTAACGTGTTTGTCTGAAGCTTGACACAGCTGTAACATGTTTGTCTGAAGCTTGACACAGTTGTAACGTGTTTGTCTGAAGTTTAATACAGCTGTAACGTGTTTGTCTGAAGCTTAACACAGCTGTAACGTGTTTGTCTGAAGCTTGACACAGCTGTAACGTGTTTGTCTGAAGCTTGACACAGTTGTAACGTGTTTGTCTGAAGTTTAATACAGCTGTAACGTGTTTGTCTGAAGCTTAACACAGCTGTAACATGTTTGTCTGAAGCTAGACACAGTTGTAACGTGTTTGTCTGAAGTTTAATACAGCTGTAACGTGTTTGTCTGAAGCTTAACACAGCTGTAACATGTTTGTCTGAAGCTTAACACAGCTGTAACATGCTTGTCTGAAGCTTGTTACAGCTTCAGATATACCCTTATTATTAATGATGGTAAGAGAATCTATTTCATGTGGATTTTAGTTTTGTTGCGTTTAAGGCCTCTCAACCTATGGAAGGTTATTAGGGGTAACAACAGCAGCTTATACTGACCACCCAGCAAGTATACTTATACTCGGTGTATATACTCGCTCAGTGTATATACGCCGGGAAGCTTGGTATACCTCTCTGGCGCAATTTATATGCTGGCCGCCGAATATATGATAGACTTGATTAGTGTTCCAAAGATTGTGCCTTGCAAGCAGGTTTCACAAAGTGGAATCTATACTAGTTATTCCTTCTCTCGTCATACCACTAGTTTCAAAGCGTTATATGACAAAGAGTGCTAGGAAGACGGGACACCACGAGCGTAGCGTTTATCCTGTAACTACAATTAACTAATTTACAAGAGCTGCGTATCTATGGATCATGTATGTTGTTGTTGTTTAAGATTCGCTACCTGGAACAAGAAGTTCCAAGTAGCACAGGCTATGGTGAGCCCGTAGGATCATGTAATCTAGTCACCAGACTGTATAATGTTACTGCTGCCGTGGAGGTGTGGCGGAAGTCTCCATCACCTTACCAAAACAAATACAAACTTTTCGGTAATATGTTTATTGTTTGTAATGTCTATATATGTATGAACACGTTGTACTGAGCGGGATGAGGATAGCTTGAGATATCTCATCCCTTTGTGTGTATTTTACCTCAATAAACTTATTTCAATTTCAATTTCAATGCAAACTTTAGGGGGGGGGACTGTGATAAAAATGTGAAACGTGAGAGTACTTTTAACACATTTATCGAACATCTGTGATAAGTCTTTTACTTAAAATGTACATGTGTTACCAGATATTATTGTCGACTTTCCAAAGTGTGATGAATGTTGGTAGTGCATGTATGTGCTTGCAAGACCTTGCACCCCCCCCCCCCCCGCCCACTGGATGGTGCGCCCACCACCGCCGCCCACATGATGGGTATGAAGCGCTCTACCGCCCACAGCATATGTATCAGGTGCATAAACTAAATTCAGAAACTTTAATGTGTAAAACTTTGGATTAGTTCATAAAAAAAAAAGAATTGCCCAGACCAGGGATCGAACCAGGGACCTTTAGATCTTCAGTCTAACGCTCTCCCAACTGAGCTATCTAGGCTTTACAAGTCATGGTGGACATCTGTCTTTCAACAAGTCAATCCTGTCTTGGTTCGCTTTATATTCCATTGTCGGGGAATGGATTATAATTTGTAGTTCTATTTTTAACCTTTTCCAGGTCATTATCTTCTTTTGCCAGAGAGTCGATCTTGACCTCTTCCATCTTTAATTTAGTTTTGTACATATTTACATGTTTACACAAACAATAACATATTTCTGATATGAATATCTTTCCCACCCTCCTCCCGTTCTCTTTGGCTTCGTCTTCTAATACTTTAATAACGCACTTTCTCTCACTCTTTATTTTACATTTCGTTGGCTCTCTGTAGTCCTAACCCCCCTCTACCTGTATGTCTACATCATACATACTACATGTATAGGTGTATAGCCATGCATAAGCGGGTATACACTTGTTGGGTTCGTTCTCGACGCACAGTCCAGAATTCCGGGTTCAAATCCCAGGCGGGACAGAAATGGTTGGGTACATTTCCTTGCATCTAATGCATCTGTTCGCCTAGCAGTGAGTAGGTACTCAGAAGTAAGTCAGCTTGTTGTGGGGCAGCATCCAGGGCAGGGTCAGTAATGCGTCCCTTGGGGAACGAATATAAATAAGCCTAACGTGTATGAGAAAGCTGCATGAACGCGCAAGCCTAAGAACTCTTTGACCCCGGCCAGGATTCGAACCCATGCCGTTCTAGGATCACCCCTAAACGTGCACAGTACCGTGACCACCGTACCAATGATCGTCTATATGAATACACTCTGGCTTCCTGTCCCCCGACACAATGAATTATTATTTATTATTATCACAAATCATGCATATTTAGCACTAATTACGAAAATAATTAATCGGCCGTTTGAAATGGGGCTTTACATTTCCCATCTGACCTGGAGCCTATTACCAACTCTTCTCTCCTATGTAATTACGCGTATAATAATACATCATAAATGCGTAGATGTTTCAGTTCAAAAGGTTTGTTACTAGCTGCCATTATAATTATATAATAAGACGTAGCAGGGTAAGTGAAATTGTAATGTAACAATTCCCACCGGGCCTGGTCTGATTAAGACCTTTCGTGCCCTCTGTGGTCCTTTTTGCGCTACGGCTCACAGGATGGGTATGGAGGTGCACAACAAACTAGCCGCCTCCAGCGGCAACAATCAATCAATTCAATCATACGAACATACACCCTAGAAGCGGGTTGTTTTGGTGTTGGCTTGAGGACCATCAACCGCATGAAGATTATTGAATTAGTGACCAACCAACAAGAACACTTTAGCCCTAAACATTATTGTCCAGTTGTTGTTGTTATAGATTCAGCTACTCGGAACAAGTTCCAAGTAGCACGGGCTATGGTGAGCCCGTAACTTACCTGGCACAGGAGCTGGGCAAGATGCACGGGCTATGGTTAGCCTCGTGGACAGGAGATGTCTCCCGTCTATTGTCCAGGACTAAAGTCAACTCTTAACAGCCAGGAGGATCTGTCCCAGTAAATGCTCGGTGTGATCGATTGATGAAGGTTTACCCATCCCAAGAGGTTCTAGTTCAAGTATATTTATTGAGACAAGAATGAAATACATCTCAAAGGGATAGAGTAGCTTGGGCTATTTCTACCCCAAAGAGGTGGCACGGGCATGAATAGCCCGGTTTGGTATTGGGGTTCATAGGCTATGATCCATGCCCGTGCCTCCTCTTGAGTGGGGCTTAATCTTCATCAATCATCATGGTGTTGGGCATAAGGCCTATCATGTTGACCAGACCACACACTAGAAGTTGAAGGGACGACGACGTTTCGGTCCGTCCTGGACCATTCTCAAGTCGCTTGGACCATTCACAAGCGACTTGCGAATGGTCCAGGACGGACCGAAACGTCGTCGTCCCTTCAACTTCTAGTGTGTGGTCTGGTCAACATACTTCAGCCACGTTATTGTGACTCTTCGCCTGCATAAGGCCTATCAACCTCTGGAGTATTATTAAGGCCAGCGCCATTGCGTACTGACCAACCAAGTATATTTTAATACTGAACATAGTACAAGACGAGAGTAGAGGAGTCTCGTAGACTATACACCAAGAAAAAATATCGCTTGTATTGTTTTCACGGTACGTGGTGAAGGAAGAGCAACTGACTAAACACCTACAAATGTTACTAGTATTCGCAGATACAAGAAATGTTCATTGTTGATATGACAGCGTTTTACTAAACTATTGGAAACCATTATTGGAGACCAAATTATTATATCTATAAGAAAACAACTTATTGACGAATATCCGAAATAAAAGATCTTACCTAAAGAATGAAATAGAATCCATTAATTGAATGCACAATAATTGGAACTCCAAAATCACGTGTAATACATCTAAACTTTGAGTGTGGATCCATGGTAACGCATGTATGCATGAATAAATGCACGTATGTATACATGTCAGTTACTTCTAGGGTCATGTTAACAAAAAATAGTCCTGGACTTGGCACCCGCAGATACGCCTTCAAACACCAGGCTATCAAGTCTAAAATCAAGTAGTCACATGTGGTTTCCGGTATACGTACCTTTGTCACAGCCACCAGAAAACATCATTAAGCTGGGATAGGACTCGGAAATCTTCATTCCAACAAGGATTTCAGGTATTTTTCCCTTGGTAATAAGATAGGTTGCCATATCATATAGCGTGAGCCGAAATGCTGTGCGTACTTGTGGCTTTACAAGAATGTAAACACATCATGCTATGTACTCTCACAAACCGAATGTACCTTCTTGTATTATATATAAATAAATAAAACTGATGAACAGTTACCCCTTGGGGCTGGGGGTGACCTCGAAGGGGGAAACTCGACAAAACTGTATTACTTTTTATTTATATTTATTTATATACAAGAAGGTACAGTGGGTTAGAGAGAATACATAGCATAGTATTTGCAATCTTGTAAAGCCACTAGTACGCGCAGTACACACTAGTACACACTAGTGTACACACTAGTACATTAACACTTCGTCTCACAGTAGAAAATTGTTGTCAAATAACGGAAGTTGTATAATTATTTTCTATACTTTTATTTTTGTATTAACACTAAAATGTAGTTTCTGCCGACGGACAGTGTGTTCCATTTGGGAATTGGAACTGGGTCTGTCTTCAGCCACAAGGCCATTTACTTTGTGTCGGCTTGAGTAAAAGGGCGGCTGATGGTCCGCCGAACCGCGTATCAATCATGGGATTGCTTTGTGTAACTTCATAACCTTCCCGCCATGTCTGGCAAGTTAAGAGGGACGGTGGACTTTGGCATATTTGATTGTCTCTCTCTCTTGGCTTCTGCGATACACGCTGTTTACAACATGTAAAGATGACTGTTTGCTCTTCTGGGGATTTGATAGATCTCCTTTTGTTTTGTTCTTGCTTACAAAAGACATATTAAAAGAGATAAAACGAGACGCAAGTTGATGGGATCAAGAGAGGTGATGGCAGGGAGAAGTCTCCCAGAGATGAAGACTGGTATACTTAAGAGTCATTCTCTCCATCTTCCCCCTCTCTACCTTCCCTCTATATTTTGTCTCCCTCTTCTCTCCCTCTATCCATACCCTCCCCCCTCCCCACACAGCGATCACACGGACCCTCCCAGGCGCCACTCTGCCAATATCTCATAAAACTATCGAAAACATTTTATTCTGATGGATGAAATTACACAGTTTTATCGTTTCCGCTTTTTTTAGGGGAAATTTATGGGCACTGGACAGATTTTTTGTCGTTAACAACTTACAGTAAATTGGTTTATAGGAGAGTTATTTTGTATATCTGAAACACCCGGGAATCCTTAGGCTACTGAGTACACGCTCTCTTCATAAGATTTGGAATAGAATAGGGATAGAAATAGCCTAAGCTACTGTGTCCCTTTGAGATGTATTTTCTTGTCTCAATAAACATACTTGAACTTGATAAGATTTGGAGACTTGGATTATTACCGATAATGATTTATTGTCATTAATTGTCATATACGGAAAGCTGCTCATTGAATTGTGGTACTTAAGTGGGCACGTTGATTGAGCTTCTTGTATTAAGTTGGTGACCAAGAGCTTGAACTTGGTCATTAAGTTAGAGACTGGTTGTTGCCCCCCCCCCCCACCACCACCTCCCACCACCTTGTTATTGCACTCTGGTCATTGCACACACTATTAACAGGCGTGAAAGGGTCTTGTTATATCACCAGATAAATATGTGAAATTATCTTTGTTTGGCTGATGTGGGAGGTGGTCGGGTTTCGGCATGGGTTAGGCGGGTGTGGGTTGGGTTAGCAACAACAACAGCAGCAACACAGCAGCAGCAACAACAACAACAGCAGCAGCAGCAACAGCAGCAGCAGCAACAACACAGCAACAGCAGCCCTACACAGCAACAGTATCACTGGGTCCGGTGATCTTGCCGCCCCCAGGCACCAAACGGTCGGCGGCCACAGCTTATCTGGGGACACCAACAATCTTCCGCTTATTGGGTTAAGAGTTGTTGGAATGGTCGCTGAGTGCGTTATCTGTGTGTGGGCAGCCGTGGTGGGCAGCTGGGAACGTGTTGGCAGCCGTGGTGGGCAGCTGGGAACGTGTTGCAGCCGTGGTGGGCAGCTGGAGACGTGTTGGCAGCCGTGGTGGGCAGCTGGGAACGCCTTGTCACCCGTGGTGGGCAGCTGGGACCTGGATATTACCTTATAGTCGGGAGGTCCTGTAGTTTGGATGACAGCAGCATAGGCTATGAGTGTGTCGGAGGTTTACTTCGTGTGTCTGGGGTACACGGGATACTTGCAGTAAGGTATACACAAATTATGTTTTACCGAAGTTGTTATATTATGTAGAAAAAATTAAATTTGTGAGATTAAGGCAGTGTGCGGCAACAGGATGATGGGAGAGGCTACGGCATTGTGTCACGCAATCGTTTCCTTCCAAGTCAGCCTCCTTGGCACCCTAGAGACACCTCTTGGCACCCTAGAGACACCCCCTTGACACCCTAGAGAGACAGTCCCGAAAGACAAACGTTTCAACCCAACATACGCTAACTTAACACTAACGTGAGCACACGCCATTAATTAAGACACTGACTCACAACAGCCACCAACAATACGGTATAAAGATCTCCCACAATTTCTCTCAGGGACGCAAAAGTCAGCAACTACACCAACACATAAATATTTCGTATAATACACTTTCTCAGCCAATATATAGATCCCAGTTTGGGACGCACTCAATACCCCCATGATGCACTCACTCTTACACACACACACACACACACTCCCAAGGCTCCAATATTAGGACACACTCAATGCCCCATGATGCACTTACTCACTGGGGTTCGTGGAGGGAGGTAGAGATGGCCAACTGGGTCTCCTACAGCGGCTGAAGTAGCCAACGGTGACTGCGGAAGATGTAGGTGAATACGTTTAGGGAAAGACGGGAAGGATCAGAGGCAAGACAGTAGGCAATCTTGAAGCGGATATTGGCGCGTCTTACAGTTTATACTCGAGGAGGCTCGGAAGTCTATTCCTCGTTTGATGAGCTGGTGGCTGCAGGGAGAAAGGTGTGCGTGCGTGTACTCACCTAGTTGTACTCACCTAGTTGTGCTTGCGGGGGTTGAGCTCTGGCTCTTTGGTCCCGCCTCTCAACCGTCAATCAACAGGTGTACAGTTTCCTGAGCCCTCTCTTTACATCACACGAGTTGATAATGTCCCAGGACGAACCGCTACGATGTTCCTTCACTGGAACGA
The DNA here is from genome assembly GCA_020271785.1 of Procambarus virginalis. Classification (NCBI taxonomy): domain Eukaryota; kingdom Metazoa; phylum Arthropoda; class Malacostraca; order Decapoda; family Cambaridae; genus Procambarus; species Procambarus virginalis. Next base: position 27,818 of record WNGS01006936.1, read on the forward strand.
CCTCGGACACAACGAGAGCAGGCAGTCACTGCTCTCTCTACTCATACTGAAGAACAGTCACTGCCCCTCTCTCCTACTCAAGAACAGTCACTGCCTCTCTCTCCTACTCAAGAACAGTCACTGCCCCTCTCTCATACTCAAGAACAGTCACTGCCTCTCTCTCCTACTCAAGAACAGTCACTGCCTCTCTCTCCTACCCAAGAACAGTCACTGCCTCTCGTGGTATCCCAGTTACACCAGCCTAACTCTCCTGGTGGGTCTGTCTGTCCGCCTCCTGTCAACTACAGTGTCAATTATTACTTGTCTTTTACGTACTTCCCTCTCCCTTGCTCTTCCTCCTCCTCCTCCTGCGTCTCCTACCTACTACTTCCCTTCCTCCCATCCATCCCCTCCCCCACCTAACCTTATCCATTCCACAAATTGGTTCTCATAATTTTCTCTCACTATCTACCCCCCCCTCCTCCTCCCCTGTCCCCCACTGACGCCCCCCACTGCCTATCCTCTCTACCTACCCCCAGTCATCAGTATAACGCTCCCCATATTCCTCTAGTCCCATATTTTATAACCTAATGCAGCAGAGATCAGCCAATCTTATATTCTTACTCTAATGTATTTCGTGTTTTTACCCCCAATGTATTAAATTATTTTACCAGTGTTAGGGATCCTGGAGTATGCGACTCCACATGGAGCCGTACCTTGTCAAGCACAAGACGAAGCTGGAAAAAAGTTCAGAGGTATGCCACTAGGCTAGTCCCAGAACTAAGAGGCATGAGTTACGAGGAAATGCTGAGTGAACTGCACCTCACGTCGCTGGAAGACAGAAGAGTCGGGGAGACATGATCACCACATACAAAATTCTGAGGGGAATTGACAGGGTAGACAATGATGGATTATTTAGACGGGTGGTACACTCACAAGGGCGCCCCTCTCCTGTGCCAGGTAGGTCCACTACGGGCTCACCATAGCCCGTGCTGCTTGGAACTTTTTGTTCCAAGTAGCGAATCTTAACAACAACAACTCACAAGGGGACACAGGTGGAAGCTGTGTCCCCAACAGGACATTAGAAAGAACTTGTTCAGTGTCAGAGCAGTTAACAGGTGGAATGCATTAGGCAGTGATGTGGCGGAGGCTGACTCCATACACAGTTTCAAGTGTAGATATGATAGAGCCTAATAGGCTCGGGAACCTGTACACCAGTTGATTGACAGTTGAGAGGCGGGACCAAAGAGCCAGAGCTCAATCCCCGCAAGCACAACTAGGTGAGTCACACACACACACACACACACACACACACACACACACACACCACACACACACACACACACACACACACAGCACACACACGCACACACACACACACACACACACACACACACACACACACACACACACACACACACAAGTTGTTGATTAAAGAAGGTGTTTAACACAATGGGGCACCACGCATATGGTGGCACAGGTGGAAACTGAGTGCCCAAATGAGCCACAGAGATATTAGAACAGAACTTTGTTTAGTGTCAGAGTGGTTGACCAATGGAATCCGATTAGGGAGCGACTGTGGTGGAGGCTGACTCCATACACAGTTTCAAGTGTAACTATGATAGAGCCCATTA
>WNGS01006937.1:3370-28228 GCA_020271785.1 Procambarus virginalis
TTGTTCAAACTCGCTAATCTCGAAATTTCTTCACGATTGCTTTGAAATTTTCACACAACGTCTCATTCGCATCCGATTTTTATACATACTATATAGATGACACATCTGTGACGGGAAAAAAAAAACATGTTTTTTGAAAAACTGTGTTTTTCATGTTATTTTCATTTGAGGGAAATCTTCGAACCCTCTTCACCGATGGCTTTGAAATTTTGACACAACGTTGCATTTGAATAGGCGCGTCTTATTATATGTCTACTATATACATGCCTCATCTGTGACAGGAAAAAACATATTTTTTTTTTAAAACAGCGCCATCTGTTGGACGTAAGAGCAACAGATGTTGTAATCTTCGAAAGTTCTTCACTAATTGCTCTGAAATTTTGACACAACGTTGCATTCGAATAGGCACGTCTTTTTTTATACCTACTATATAGCTGCCACCACTGTGACAGGTAAAAACATGTGTTTTGAAAAACAGTGCCATCTGTTGCACATAATGGCCACATGCACGCAATATAAAATATGTCACAAATTCATTTCAATGTTTCTGATTGCATTGATAAATTTTATTTTCATGGATTTCGATTTATTTATTTTTTAGTAATTATTTTGTGTGACATTGTGTTGGAATTGAGCTGTGTTGTTTACCATACCGTTCATTTCGTAAGTATAAGTATAAATGGCACACCTGTGACAGGTAAAACTATGATTTTCTTGAAAAACAGCGCCATCTGTTGCATGTAAGAGCAACACACATATGCTATACTAGATATGTTACAATTCTATTTCAATGTTTCTGATTGCATTGATAAATTCAATTTTCATAGATTTTGATTTATATTCATTTTGATTTAATTATTTTGTGTGAATTGAGTTGGAACTGAGCTGTGTTGTTTACCAGACCGTTCATTTTGTGAGTATAGTTTTTATATATTTTTTCATATTTTCATTTCATTTTTAACTGTTTTTTATATATTCAGTGATGGAAACATCACATCACTTGATGTTCCCAATTTTCTGATGGGAACATCAGACCATTGGGAAGGCATCGGACGAGGGAGTGGGGAATGGTGGGGATGACGAGGGGACGAGAAGTGAGAGATGGTGGGGAGGATGAGGAGACAAGGAAGGGGGTAATGGTGGGGGAAGGAAGAGGGGACGGGGGAGCTTGGGATGGTGGGAATGAGGGGATGGGGGAATGGAGGGGGAGGACAAAGAGACAGGGAGTGGGGCATGGTGGGAAGGAAGGAAGAGGGAATGATGGAGTGGGGAATGGTGGGAAGGATGAGGGGTCGGTGGAGTGGGTAATAGTTGGGAGGCCAAACAGACGGCTGAGGTGGGAATGGAGGGGAGAACTGGGGAACAGGAAATGTTGCTGTGGCTCAGCAATGCACATAGCATGTGGCCGTGGTACGCTAGTGTATGTATATATATATATATATATATATATATATATTATATATATATATATATATATATATATATATATATATATAGATATATATATATATATATATATATATATATATATATATATATATATATATATATATATATATATATATATATATATATATATATATATATATATATATATATAGATATATATATATATATATATATATATATATATATATATATATATATATATTTTTTTTTTTTTTTTTTTTTCGCTCCCACCGACAGTGTTGCTGCTAGGGGCACCTCTGGGCTCGAACGCCATTGAGGTAGTCCTCGAAGAAAAGCTTAAAGACCTGAGGAGGATGGAGGCGCGAATAGGGGCTTTGGATGCTCATGATGCGTTGTACCTTCTTACAAGGTGCCTGGCCTTGCCCAGACTTACCTATTTCCTCAGGTGTGCTCCTTCTTTTGACAGCCCAAAATTAACGGAATACGATTCACTCCTAAAGACAATAACTATGAAAGTGTTAAACCTCTCCCTGCAAGATGACCAGTGGGACCAAGCAACGCTCCCAGTTAGACTCGGGGTATAGGTATTCGCAAGGCGACACAGTTAGCATTGCCGGCTTCTTATCCTCGACCAGTGCTACAAGTGAATTAGTGAAGGAAATACTACCAGAATACCTAAGGAACTCCATTGGGATTCGTGACCCCAAATTTGTGGAAGGAGCTGGTCGGTGGGACACACTCGCCAATTCACACACCCGACCAACTTGTCAAACGACGGTAAACAGGCCAAATGGGATAGCCCCATAGTGGAGAACATCGCCAAAGCATTGCTGGACGTAGCTTCTCAGAAGGACAGAGCGCGTCTCCTAGCTGTGCAAGCCCCCCATGCTGGGGACTTCCTGTTGGCAGTCCCTAATTCCGCCTTGGGCACCCGCCTGGATCATCGGGCCCTAAGTATTGGTGTGCTCTGCGCCTTGCCGCCCTATCTCCACCGAGCACCGGTGTATTTGCGGCCAGGCACGGGCAGACCAATACGGCAGCCATGGTCTCATCTGTCGTAAGACACAGGGAAAGATTGCCAGACACGAGGCAGTCAATGACATCATCAAGAGAAGTTTGGCTACAGCTGGGTGTCCAGCACAAAGGGAACCCAGCTGTGCAGACCTGACAACAGCCAAAAACGCCCAGATGGAGTCACCCTGCAGCCATGGAGGGAAGGTAAACAGGTCGTATGGGATTACACCTGTGCATCTACATTGGCTGATACCTATTTACGTTACAGCTCAGCGGAGGGAGGTGGGGCAGCCACCTTCAGGGAGACCCAGAAAATCCACAAGTACAGAGACCTAGAACGTTGTTACAGGTTCGTGCCGATAGGCTCAGAGACTCTGGGCGCCTGGGGTAAATGTGCACTCAAGTTTTAAAGGAGGTTGGTGAGGAACTCATGGGAAAACTAGAGACCCACGAGCAGCCAGTTTCCTATTCCAGCGCCTCAGTGTCGCAGTACAGAGGGGAAATGCGTGCTGTATCCTGGGTACGCACCCAACCTCCGAGGGAGCTGGACGAGGTCTTCGAACGCTGATTGTTTAATTGTTTATATTTGTGTGTGTGTGTGTGTGTTCTCTGTAAACTGTAGCATTGCAATAAAATAAAACAAAACATACAAAAAAATAATAGGGGTGGTAGGAGAGGAAAGAATTAAGTATTCAGTGAGAATCCACAAGATCTTCTCTGAATGCTCTTTGTTTTTCTTCTTCGAGGATGTGGGTCCCTGCAATTGCACCAGAGGTGGTACCCTAATAAATATATATATATAATATATATATATATATATATATATATATTATATATATATATATATATATATATATATATTTATATATATATAATATATATATATATATATATATAATATAATATATATATATATATATATATATATATATATATATATGCGAACAAGCCTGAATGGTCCCTAGGACTATATTCAACTGAAAACTCACACCCCAGAAGTGACTCGAACCCATACTGCCAGGAGCAACGCAACTGGTATGTACAGGGACGCCTAATCCGCTTGACCATCACGACCGGACATAAGGAAGTGATAGCCGAAGCTATTTGAACCTCTTCCTCGCCGGCACAGGATGGTAATCTTGGGCATAGCATTTTATCAAATCACCTCATTTTTAGGGCAACACGTGAGGAACACAAACGTGTTCCCTAAAAATGAGGTGATTTGATAAAATGCTATACCCAAGATTACCATCCGAGTGCCGGCGGGGAAGTGGTTCAAATAGCTTCGGCTATCACTTCCTTATTTCCGGTCGTGATGGTCAAGCGGATTAAGGCGTCCTTTTACATACCAATTGCGTTGCTCCTGGCAGTATGGGTTCGAGTAGAGGAACATGTCTCATTGAATATGACCACATGTTCTGTATTTACTCTCTTCTGATTTAGGGCTTCTATCCCTCTAACTATTTTCTTAGCATCAGGGCTTAGCGGAAATAGGAGTTCTCCAAAACTCATTTTCGTAATTTTAAGGTGAAGAAAAGAAGTGAATTACTATAGAATGTATTTCACTTATTTATACAGTTTGCACAACGTTTCGAACTTCCATGGTTAATTTCAAGTGAAAATAATTTTCAGAACTGGTTGATTTTATACCTGCACTGGGTCAGGTGATAAGACAATAAAGGTGAAAACATGGAAGGATACATAAAGGATAAATGGGGTGTGAAACATAAGAACATAAGAATAGAGGTAACTGCGGAAGGCCTATTGGCCCATACGAGGCAGCTCCCATCTACATACAAAGATTATTTTTTTTTTTGAGATATATACAAGAGTTGTTACATTGTTGTACAGCCACTAGTACGCGTAGCGTTTCGGGCAGGTCCCTGGAATACGATCCCCGCCGCGAAGAATCGTTTTTTCATCCAAGTACACATTTTACTGTTGCGTTAAACAGAGGCTACAGTTAAGGAATTGCGCCCAGTAAATCCTCCCCGGCCAGGATACGAACCCATGACATAGCGCTCGCGGAACGCCAGGCGAGTGTCTTACCACTACACCACGGAGACTGCAAAGCGGCCAAGTGTAATTGGCCTGTTATGTTGAACATTGTCTTCTGTGTTATCATCGTTATGTTCTGGTCTTGTTCTTACTCTCATGGTGGGTAGAGTAAATAGTTCTGTGATTTGGGTGTTCATGGTAGGTTGTTCTATTCTTATGTGAATTGCTTCAAGAATTTGTAATCTTCTGTCATGGGCTTGTCTCATGTGATTCCTGGGGGCACCGGATTGAAGATGGCATGTCAAACGCCTCGTCAGCTTGGTCGACGTCATACCTATGTACTTAGATTGAAGGTTACATCCTTCGTTGGGGCAAGTATACATGTATACAACGCTTGACTGCTGTAGAGGGTTCTCCGTCGGCTTCGGGCTGTTTTTGATAAGGAGTTCGGAAGTCTTCTTGGTTTTGTAGAATATTATCAGGTTTATGTTTTGGTTAGGAGTAATGCATTTTACCCCTTTACGGATTATTTCTTTCATTATTCTTTCCTCTTTTATGTGTTCACTGTGCATGGTTGATTTGTAATATAATTTTATTGGAGGTATTGTGGTTTCTGTTCTAGGTTCAGGATTATACCAATGGTCCATGTGTCTTCTTATAGCAGCGTTTATTTCCGCGTTGCTATATCCGTTGTTCACCAATTATTGGTTAACAACGGATATAGCAACGGATATAGAATATGCGGTCATATTCAATGAGACATATATATATATATATATATATATATATATATATATATATATATATATATATATATATATATATATATATTCAACTATAGAACACTTTCCCACCAGGAGACTCGAACCCTAGTCAGCACAGAAGCCTTCCAGCCACCAGCATGACAGGTAACGCGTTAACCCACTACACCACACTCAGACCCCTAAAAGAAATGGTAATTTTGGGGCATTTCAACACTCCAAAGGTCACCACTTCCCAAGAGCACCAGAGTTAGTGAGGGGTCAAATTTACGTTTTTTCATCAAGTCCCTGTTGAATATGGGAATACACTGTGTCTATGCTTCATGCCCAACTCGCCTAAACACGCGAGAGTAGTTATTCAACTATAGAACACTTTCCCACCAGGAGACTCGAACCCTAGTCAGCACAGAAGCCTTCCAGCCACCAGCATGACAGGTAACGCGTTAACCCACTACACCACACTCAGACCCCTAAAAGAAATGGTAATTTTGGGGCATTTCAACACTCCATATATATATATATATATATATATATATATATATATATATATATATATATATATATATATATATATATATATAACTGAAAACTCACACCCCAGAAGTGACTCGAACCCATACTCCCAGGAGCAACGCAACTGGTATGTACAGGGATGCCTTAAACCACTTGACAATCACGACCGGACATAAGGAAGTGATAGCCTGAGCTATATGAACCACTTCCCCGCCGGCACCTGGATGGTTATCTTGGGCATAGCATTTTATCAAATCACCTCATTTTTTGGGGCAACACGTGAGGAACACAAATGCAAACAAGCCTGAATGGTCCCCAGGACTAGATACAACTGAAAACTCACACCCCAGAAGTGACTCGAACCCATACTCCCAGGAGCAACGCAACTGGTATGTACAGGGATGCCTTAAACCACTTGACCATCACGACCGGACATAAGGAAGTGATAGCCTGAGCTATATGAACCACTTCCCGCCGGCACCTGGATGGTTATCTTGGGCATAGCATTTATCAAATCACCTCATTTTTTGGGGCAACACGTGAGGAACACAAATGCAAACAAGCCTGAATGGTCCCCAGGACTTGATACAACTGAAAACTCACACCCCAGAAGTGACTCGAACCCATACTCCCAGGAGCAACGCAACTGGTATGTACAGGGATGCCTTAAACCACTTGACCATCACGACCGGACATAAGGAAGTGATAGCCTGAGCTATATGAACCACTTCCCCGCCGGCACCTGGATGGTTATCTTGGGCATAGCATTTTATCAAATCACCTCATTTTTTGGGGCAACACGTGAGGAACACAAATGCAAACAAGCCTGAATGGTCCCCAGGACTAGATACAACTGAAAACTCACACCCCAGAAGTGACTCGAACCCATACTCCTAGGAGCAACGCAACTGGTATGTACAGGGATGCCTTAAACCACTTGACCATCACGACCGGACATAAGGAAGTGATAGCCTGAGCTATATGAACCACTTCCCCGCCGGCACCTGGATGGTTATCTTGGGCATAGCATTTTATCAAATCACCTCATTTTTTGGGGCAACACGTGAGGAACACAAATGCAAACAAGCCTGAATGGTCTCCAGGACTAGATACAACTGAAAACTCACACCCCAGAAGTGCCTCGAACCCATACTCCCAGGAGCAACGCAACTGGTATGTACAGGGATGCCTTAAACCACTTGACCATCACGACCGGACGTAAGGAAGTGATAGCCTGAGCTATATCAGGCTATTCAGTTGTATCTAGTCCTGGGGACCATTCAGGCTTGTTTGCATTTGTGTTCCTCACGTGTTGCCCCAAAAAATGAGGTGATTTGATAAAATGCTATGCCCAAGATAACCATCCAGGTGCCGGCGGGGAAGTGGTTCATATAGCTCAGGCTATCACTTCCTTATGTCCGGTCGTGATGGTCAAGTGGTTTAATTCATCCCTGTACATACCAGTTGCGTTGCTCCTGGGAGTATGGGTTCGAGTCACTTCTGGGGTGTGAGTTTTCAGTTGTATCTAGTCCTGGGGACCATTCAGGCTTGTTTGCATTTGTGTTCCTCACGTGTTGCCCCAAAAATGAGGTGATTTGATAAAATGCTATGCCCAAGATAACCATCCAGGTGCCGGCGGGGAAGTGGTTCATATAGCTCAGGCTATCACTTCCTTATGTCCGGTCGTGATGGTCAAGTGGTTTAAGGCATCCCTGTACATACCAGTTGCGTTGCTCCTGGGAGTATGGGTTCGAGTCACTTCTGGGGTGTGAGTTTTCAGTTGTATCTAGTCCTGGGGACCATTCAGGCTTGTTTGCATTTGTGTTCCTCACGTGTTGCCCCAAAAAATGAGGTGATTTGATAAAATGCTATGCCCAAGATAACCATCCAGGTGCCGGCGGGGAAGTGGTTCATATAGCTCAGGCTATCACTTCCTTATGTCCGGTCGTGATGGTCAAGTGGTTTAAGGCATCCCTGTACATACCAGTTGCGTTGCTCCTGGGAGTATGGGTTCGAGTCACTTCTGGGGTGTGAGTTTTCAGTTGTATCTAGTCCTGGGGACCATTCAGGCTTGTTTGCATATATATATATATATATATATATATATATATATATATATACTCCATATATATATATATATATATATATATATATATATATATATATATATATATATATATATAACAAGCTTGAATGGTCCTCAAGCATATAGGCAACTGAGAACTCCACACCCCAGAAGTGACTCGAATCCAGACAGCACGGAGCCAGATTCACGAAGCAGTTATGCAAGTATTTACGAAGGTGTACATCTTTCCTCAATCTTTGACGGCTTTTTTACATTTATTAAACAGTTTACAAGCATGAAAACTTCCCAATATACTGGTTTTATTGCTATAAACAGCCTCCTGGTGCTTCGAAGTTCATTAAGTTGTTTAATAATTGTAAACAAAGCCGCCAAAGATTGAGAAAAAATGTACAGGTTCGTAAGTACTTGCGTAACTGCTTTGTGAATTTGGCCCCAGGAACACTATGCAACTGGCGTACATGGTACCTTAATCACTTGACCAACCGTGACCGTACAAAAGACGTTGGTAGCCGAGTTTATTTTCCCAACATTCCGATGACACTTGGTGGTAATCTTTGGAATAGTTATTTCATCGAATCACCTCACTTTATGAGGCCACATGAGCAAACCAAATGTGAACAAGCTTGAATGGTCACCAAGAATATATGCAACCGAAAACTCCACACCCCAGAAGTAACTCGAACCCAAACAGTTAGGAGCACTATGCAACTGGCGTACATGGTTCCTTATCCACTTGACCAACCGTGACTGTACAAAAGACGTTGGTGGCCGAGGCTATTTCCCAAACTTCCAAACGACACTTGGTGGTAATCATGGGCATAGTTATTTCTCGAATCATCTCACTTTGTGGGGCCAGTTGCATATATGCCTGGGGACCATTCAAGCTTGTTCGCATTTGTGTTGCTCATGTGGCCCCACAAAGTGAGGTGATTCAATGAAATAACTATGCCCAAGATTACCACCAAGTGCCGTTGGGATGTTGGGGAAATAGCCTTGGCTACCAACGTCTTTTGTACGGTCACGGTTGGTCATGTGGTTAAGGTACTATGTATGCCAATTGCATATTGCTCCTGGTTGTCTGGGTTCGAGTCACTTCTGGGATCTGGAGTTTTCAGTTGCATGTATGCTTGGGGACCATTCAAGCTTGTTCGCATTTGTGTTGCTCGCGTGGCCCCACAAAGTGAGGTGATTCGATGAAATAACTATGCCCAAGATTACCACCAAGTGTTGTCAAGAAGTTGGGGACATAGCCTTGCTACCAACGTCTTTTTTACAGTCACGGTTGGTCAAGTGGTTAAGGAACCATGTACGGCAGTTGCATAGTGCTCCTGGCTGTTTGGGTTCGAGTCACTTCTCGGGTGTGGAGTTTTCAGTTACATATATGCTTGGGGACCATTCAAGCTTGTTCGCATAAATTATACATGTATATACCTATCTAGTGGGCGGTAGTGGAAAGAGTTACAGAGGCACATAATAGGTTCAGGAGGCAGAACACCCCAAAATGAATTTAGTTAAGCAAATTACAAAATTCATTGTTCATCTTCACATCAACAATGGGCTTGATTGAGACCGTCGATTTAGTTTCATAACTGAGGTTTATCCTGCACACCACCCCATCCAATGGGCATTGGTGGAAAGGTTGCAATTACTTTAATTACTTCCTACAGTTAGTAAACTATGATCCATTTGAGTGAAATATGTAGAATCTCTTGAACCTTTAACCTTTGTCATAGAATTCATCTATTTTTTCGCACACCATCACATAGTGACGGAAGGTGTGGGAATATTTTTGTCGGCAGTTTCCATTGAGTTAGGTCTACATCAACAGATAACGAAAATTCTCAGAGATAGTTAGGTCTACATCAACAGGTAATGAAAATTCCCACAGAGTCAAAGTCGAGTTTAAGACAAGTAGAAGTAATATCTAGAATATGGCATTACTAATGATGATTTCACTATTCTACAAGATTTTGTTGAAGTTCTTGGTATATTATTGCTCTCAGACTGCTTAATCTATTTGAAAACACAATACATGTCGAGTGAACAAATTGGAAATCATTGAATGGAAAGTAAATACAAATAAATTGGTTAATATACCACTTTATTATATTACTAGCAGTACCTGGCCACATGTTGCTGTGGCTCAACAACGCATGTGCGTTGTTGAGCCACAACTACCTTCCCTGTTCCCCAGTCCTCCCCACCATTCCCCCCCCCCCACCTGTCGCCTCGGCCTCCCAATCATTCCCCACTCAACCGTCCCCTCATCCTCCCCACCATCCTTCACTCCTGTCCCTTCATCCTCCCCATTATTCCACATTCCTCCGTCCGATGCATTCCCAAATGATCTGATGTTCCCATCAGAAAATTGGGAACATCAAATGATCTGATGTTCCTATCACTGAAAAATAAGAACAGTTAAAAAAACGAAATGATAAAAAATGAAAACATACAAAAAAATAAACTATACTCACGAAATGAACAGTATGGTAAACTACACAGCTCAATTCCAACACAATGTCACACAAAATAATTAAATCAAAATGAAAATAAATAAGAATCTATGAAAATTCAATTTATCAATGCAATCGGAAACACTGAAATGGAATTGTAACATATTTAGTATAGCATGTGTTGCAATTAAATGCAACAGTAGGCGCTGTTAAAAAAAAAAACATGGATTTACCAGTCACAGGTGTGGCATCTATACTTATACTAATGAAGTGAATAGTATGGTAAACAACACAGCTCAATTCCAAAGCAATGTCACACAAAATAATGAAATCAGAACGGAAATAAATTGAAATCTATTAAAATTAACTTTACCAATGTAATCGGAAATATTGAAATGAAATCATAACAGATTCAGTATAGCGTGGGTTGCTCTTACGTGCAACAGATGGCGCTGATTTTAAAAAAAGCATGTTTTTACCTGTCACAGGTGTGGTATCTATATAGTAGGTATATAAAACATGAGTGTATTCGATTGGAACGTTGTGTCAAAATTTCAAAGCAATTGGTGAAGAACTTTCGGAGATAATAGCGTGTGTTGCTATTACATCCAACAGATGGTGCTGTTTTTCAAAAAAGCATGTTTCTTCCTGTCATAGGTGAGGCATGCATATAGTAGGTATTTAAAAACATGCGCCTATTTAAATGCAACGTTGTGTCAAAATTTCAAAGCAATCGGTAAAGTGGTTTCGAAGATTTCCATCACATGAAAAACACTGTTTTTCAAAAAAAGCCTGCTTTTCCCATCACAGGCGTGACATATATATAGTATGTATATAAAAACCCGCTCGGATGCCAATGAAACGTTATGTGAAAATTTCAAAGCAATCGGTGAAGAACTTTCGGAGATTAGCTATAACAAACGAACATTTCCATTTTTATTTAAATAGATAATTTAGTAATGAAATCAATTTCTTGTCGTTCCTGTCTATCAGATGCCCAGAGATCTAAGTATTCTAAATTATCAAATGTTTTAAATCCCATATCATATATATCCTGATCTAATATTGCACACTTAGCACATATAAAATATTCAGACATATTATAACATGTAAATCTTACTGCTAACATTTCCACGGAATTTATTACATATATTTAAGCAAAATATTCACACAATTAAAAGATTTTACAATATACACATTTGAGATTATTTTGCTTAATAATTTCATCATATGTCGCCAATTGTTTTCCAAGACATGAATGATTTTTTGTTCTTTAAAAAAAAGTTTACAGGAAGCAATGACCCTGAATAAAAAAACATGTGGTCGAGGGTTTTCTTTATCTGCCATCAACCGGGGTTAGGTACCCAGAGAGATAGGCGTAACAAGGTAAGAAAATGACAACTAACAACCTAAAAGAGAGGTAGAACTCCCACCAATCCCAAGGAAACAATCATATGGAGTTTCCAAAACGTTGAATTTCATGTTGTTAATGATTGCTGTAACCATTTCAATCTTACACCCTCTGTATAATCGAACTAATGAGAAAGAAGACTTAGTATGAGAAGTTGTAAACATATCCGTAAACATAATAACATTGAATCTTGGATGATACACCCCATTAAATGTACATTTTCCTTTTAACCATGTTATAAAAACATGGGGTTCAATGTTCAGTTACTGAGTATGCAGTTTTAATCTGGCTAATAAACGGAGATGTTGTTGACCAAAAATCAGCTGGGCTGATTTTTATATCAAAAATGATAAAAAACAAGAACTTCATCCAGAAATTGTTCTAATTTCTTATCTATTGTTATTATAAGAATATCACTAGAATCATTGCAATAAAAAACATAACAGTAACTATACATATCTAAAAAATCTAAGAAAAGAACTAGCACTTTGTTTTCACAGCTCTCTTCTTCCTGGTGAAGCATTTCTATACTTGCAGAAAATGCTGATCTATAAAAAAATTCATGTTATGCCGTCTCATAATGAAATATAGTCCAACATAAATCTTGATTCTTCACACTTAACATTAGGGGATATACAATTATTATTGAATTATAACAGTGATTCTCTTCAATGGATAACACGTTTCTAAATATGATCATTGAAACCTCTTTCCCTTTTCCTCAACCATCCCCCTCTATGGCCATAAAATCTTGCATAAGCACCAAAACATCAACAAAAAAAGAATCCCCTATTGAAACTGAATGAGCAACATTTGGTGGTAATTGTAAAAGTGGTGATGATGATAACTGAAAATCAACAATTAAGTAACGTAAATTTGAATGCTGCCGTACGATCTTCAGAACGACACTTACAATATGCACTCCAGGAACATACTCAATGCATACAGTTTCACCTGCACCTGGAACGTGATTGATCAAAAGGGCCTGTTCACATGATATTTGCTCGGGCTGATGATGAATGATATCTTCTATCAGATGGAGTTTAGCATGTACCTTATAATGATAAATATAAGAAAGAGCAAAATTCGAAGAAAAAAAGAAAAATAACCGAATAACTATAAAATATATCCATAGTAGTTGTTGTAGGATACATCCCAAGAAGAATCTGTAACAATTGTAGAATTTCGTCCATATTGCAAGATAACAGAGCTTTAGCTGTCACCAAAGACCACACGTTGTTCCTGCTCTTTAGATCCACCGCTTTTGTGATAAAAGTATTTAGAAGTTGATTACGCAGTAATTCAAATATTTCAAAATCTTAATTTTTATGACCAATTCTCGAACAGTTTTTAATTCTCTTCTCAATCATGTCGTGCATGCCTCTCATACAATCACCCCAGTATCTATATTGCATTTGTGATACTGTTTTTCCTCAATATGTGATGCATTATGAAGAGACATATCACCATCTTCACCAAGAAGTAGACTATGGAAAATGGTGTGAGAATCCCATATAAGACGATGGTAAAGGGTTCGGAATGGCATGTAAACAGAGTTCAGAATTACACGGCTCCAGCTTTTTCAAACTCTCGAACAAATAAGCAGAAGTTGATATGGAATTAGTGAAAAAGTGTTTTCTAATGTCATATGTGATAGGGATGCAATCCCTATCACATATGATAGGGATACAATCTGTCCTTGCCAGATATCCTCATGACCACATACACTAATAACCACTAATTATTAAATATCCAAGATAATTCAACTTTCATATTTTATACATCTAGCATGTTTGAATTGTCAGTGTGTGTAAATTAATTCAATCACTTCGACTCATCGGTTGAGTGACGAGCTTGCCATTTTTCTCTCCCCCTCTATTTAGGCTGGGAGGCTGAAACGTGGACCAGTTTGAGCCCTTTTAATATTCAAAAAATGCATCTCACCATTGGTTAAGTGGGTGATGAGCATATTCAGGGGTAGAGGGAAAGACCCCTACCACCGTCTTGCCTTGGCTGGCTGGTCTTAACCTCTGGTCCCAGGCAACATTTGTAATTTTCCAAATATTATTATTTTTTATTATCATTTGTATATACAAATTTATTATGGAAATTTCAATAAATAACTCACACATAAAGGTTGTTTTGCTTGTGCACATTGATTGGTATGATTTCTTCAAATGCTAAAACTAAACTAAATATGTATGTTTTTTCACCGTGAGGTCTCATGAGAGTCGTAAAATTGTCAAATTCACTAAATTTCTTACTTCACTTCTGAACATGTGTACAGATTTTGCAAATTTATTTGAACTAGTATTTTATATGACTTTTTTTACCAGTGACATATTCCGCCACTTAATACTTGTAGCTGGACTTTACTCTATATTGTCCGTTCCCCTCTTCTTTGTGAATGCTCACATCCATGGGTTTAGTCTTCATCAAATCTTTATTGGACGCCATTGGTTAAGTGGGTGGTGAGTCAGCAGACTCAGGGGTGAAAGTTCAAAGTATCATAGGTTATAGTGAGCCCATTGAGGAGTATATTATATGTCGATGTTTTTGTTGTTTTAGCTTTAGCTACTCGGAACAATATCATACCTATAGGCCACAACACAATACTTGGCCTACTATACAAGATTTACATATGATAACATGAATTACTAAGACTTATCAAGGGCTTAATAATTATGCTTGTTTTTCCCTTATAATTGACACATTCTTTTAATATTATTGCAGTTTTTCTAAATATTTCAAATTATGAAAAATATTATAGTTTTCTAAAGGAGGGGAATAACTTATTACGGTACACTGAGCGCAATTCAAAACAGAACTATTATAACAGGTGAATCTTACTTCATTCAGAATCAGAATGTATTTCTTTTAAAGTGAGATAGTGCCCATTTAATTTTTTACATTTATATGACCAATAGCGGGAGATTTACATTTTTACTGTAATTTAATTTCATCATATGTAGCAATTGTGTATTTTCTTCTATAATAAAATCTTGATCTACTGTCATTTCAAACTGTTTTTCAAAAACATTAAGTTTTATGATTTTATCGTTTTGCATTAGTCCTTTTATATAATTGAACAGATGAGAAAGAAGGCATAGTATGAGAATATGTTAGCATATCAGAAAACTTAATAACATTATGCCACTGATGATAAACTCTCAAATATACATTTTGTTTAAACCAATTTATAAATTTAGAAGTTATAATATAAGTAACCCACATACAATGAATGGCTGGATTGTCTGTACCAAAATGCCTACATATTCGACAATATTCATGCATATGGTTAGCGTATAACTTATAATTACGAAGAACTTCTAGAAAATCTTGAAATCTATTATTTGTTGTAATATCAAGAAAATCATAAAAGCATTGTCTTTAGCATAAAACATAAGATAACAGTAAACATATTCTGAGGTAATAGTTAACACTATGTCTTTGCTGATCTTTTCTTGTTTTTAATAAGGTTCTATACTTACAGGAAATGATCTAAAAGAATTTAAAGCATGCTTTCTTATAAGGGAATGCAACATAAATCAAGATTCTTTAAACTTAACATTATTGGATATAACGTGACTGAGGAATTAGAACACTGATTTTTCTCATTGGTTAATATGTCGTGAAACGCTTTAACAGAAATTTCTTTCGCTATTCCCCAACCATCCTCCTCCGCCACCTCAATGTTCGTTTAATCTGGTATAAGAACCAAAAGATTGTACGACGAACAACAACTTTCCAACAACGGAAAAGAAAAAACGGCATTGGGGAACAAAAGCTGCGACTGTAAGAGTAAAAATTGTGGTAGCTTCGATTCAACAATTAAATATCCTAAATTTGAATGTCGTTGGACCATCTTCAGAACTACGTCGGCAATATCCACTCCGGGAATGTACTAAATACATATAGTTTCACCCACAAGTGGAACATGTTTGATCAGAAGGTTCTGTTCACAAAATAATAATAATAATTATCCATCTTGCTCTGGATGAAGAAATCTATTTTCTGTCAGGTAGAGCAATAGAGCCCAATTTTTCTGCGATGTGCCACCAACTGGGTCTGTCGTGGAGGCCGTTCACCTCAACCACTGCCCTCAAAAGCCGACAAGCAATCCAACTGGGATGGCGGTGTGGAGGCTGGTGTGGATGTTGTTCAGGGCCTTGTTGAGGTTGGTGATGCAGTGCCTGGTTATGATTATGTTGTGGCTGAGGGTGTGGAGGCTGGTGTTGATGTTGTTCAGGGCCTTGTTGAGGTTGGTGATGCAGTGCCTGGTTATGGTTATGTTGTGGCTGAGGGTGTGGAGGCCGGTGTTGATGTTGTTCAGGGGCTTGTTGAGGTTGGTGATGCAGTGCTTGGTTATGGTTATGTTGTGGCTGAGGGTGTGGAGGCTGGTGTTGATGTTGTTCAGGGCCTTGTTGAGGTTGGTGATGCAGTGCCTGGTTATGGTTATGTTGTGGCTGAGGGTGTGGAGGCTGGTGTTGATGTTGTTCAGGGCCTTGTTGAGGTTGGTGATGCAGTGCTTGGTTATGGTTATAACAATAAACAGCATGAAAGTGGTAGATCCGGACAATTTCTTTGTGCGTGATATCCAAACTCCTGTAAATATAATTTATATCAACACGAGCGTTGTAGAATTTGCAAGAGAAATTGATAACATGCCAATGCACTCAGTCCCGGGTTCAGACTCATGGAATTCAATATTTATAAAGAGATATTTTACTAAACTAAAAAAATGAGTTTCGAACCTTGATTATGTTGCAAAATATCCTAATACTTGGGTCATAGAGTTAAGATGCATGTTGATGTTGCAACACGTCTTCCTACTTGTTACACTTCAACATTGTTCAGAGTTTGGACATTTCTTTCTCATCCACTTGTTATGTAGTTGACCAGACCACACACTAGAAGGTGAAGGGACGACGACGTTTCGGTCCGTCCAGGACCATTCTCAAGTCGATTGTGAATGGTCCAGAACGGACCGAAACGTCGTCGTCCGGTCACCTTCTAGTGTGTGGTCGGGTCAACATACTTTAGCCACGTTATTGTGACTCATCGCCTGCACTTTTTATGTAGTATTTAAATACCGGTTAAAGAAAAGATGCGACGCTGTTGTCATGGAGACATCACCCCTCCTCCTCCTGACTGATGTTTACACATTTACGCCATAAATTGCATATATGTCATGTTTTATGCCTTCCAAAGGAAGCAAACAGCCGGGTTTGTCATTTAAGATACTGGGCTTTTAGGGAAGACTTCATCGTCTAAATGTCACCTGTATCTGTGTGAGGAGCGAGGTGGTTGAGAGATGGTGTTGGGTCGCAGAGGGAGAGAGAGAGCCTCGACCCCCGGCCTTGGAAACTCAAGGAAATAAATGATAGATTTTACAGGACGTGTATTGAGATTGGGGGGTTCCTAAAAGTAGATTTGATAGTGATTGATTGACAACAAGTGTTTTCTTGTCCACCAATTCACTAATTCAGTAGTGAATTAGATAGTATTAATGAAAGAAACAAATCAGTAATTACACAAAAAATTCACGTCTTCCCTAAATTAATTTTTCCTGTTCATCATCAAAGCAATTGATTCTCACAATGTTACAAGAAGTACAGATTACATCGAGACATGAAGAGAGGGAAGATGGGTATCCTGTCGAGGGGAAACTAGGTAATCTTGCTCTGCAGTTGCATTGATCAGCTGAAGAAGAAGTAGGGTAGGTATAAACGTCTTAGACTTAACAACCATAGAGTGTACCTAACTGAGTGCTTGATGTAAAGTGCTTCAGCAATGTCTGATGTTCTTGTATATCTTTATCTGTCGATCATGTCAGTGATGCTGGTCAGCATACCTCAGGTGATGGTCTGGTAGTGTGCAGATGTATAGAGATATTGCTATTCAATTGAAGAAACAATCAGAAAGTAGGTGTTTAACAGTGCCATACAATGATCACTGAACAAAGCAGTGAGTCCATTCGCATTTCAGAGTCCTCATGTTCATGAGGGGTCCTGCTTAGTGCATGACGTCACTGGTGTCCTGCTTTGTGCATGACGTCACTGTGGTCCTGCTTAGTGCATGACGTCATTGGGATCCTGCTTAGTGCATGACGTCACTGGGGTTCTGCATAGTGCATGACGTCATTAGGGTCCTGCTTAGTGCATGACGCCACTGGGGGTCCTGCTTAATGCATGACGTCACTGGGGTTCTGCTTAATGCATGACGTCACTGGTGTCCTGCTTAGTGCATGACGCCACTGGGGGTCCTGCTTAATGCATGACGTCACTGGGGGACCTGCTTAATACATGACGTCACTTGAGTTCTGCTTAGTGCATGATGTCACTGGTGTCCTGCTTTGTGCATGACGTCACTGTGGTCCTGGTTTGTGCATGATGTCACTGTGGTCCTGCTTAGTGCATGACGTCACTGGCGTACTGCTGAGTGCATGACGTCACTGGGGTCCTGCTTAGTGCATGACGTCACTGGGGACCTGATTAGTGCATGACGTCACTGGGGTCCTGCTTAGTGCATGAGGTCAGTGGGGTCCTGCCTAGAGCATGACGTCACTGGGGGTCCCCCTTAGTGCATGACGTCACTGGGGTCCTGCTTAGTGCATGACGTCAATGGGATCCTGCTTAGTACATAACGTCACTGGGTTCCTGCTTAGTGCATGACGTCACTGGGGACTCCCTTAGTGCATGACGTCACTGGGTTCCTGCTTAGTACATGACGTCACTGGGTTCCTGCTTAGTGCACGACGTCACTGGGTTTCTGCTTAGTGCAAGACGTCACTGGGGACCCCCTTAGTGCATGACGTCACTGGGTTCCTGCTTAGTACATGACGTCACTGGGTTCCTGCTTAGTGCATGACGTCACTTGGGTCCTGCTTAGTGCATGACGTCACTGGAGACCTTCTTAGTGCATGAAGTCACTGGGTTCCTGCTTTGTCCATGACGTCACTGGGGTCCCCCTTAGTGCATGACGTCACTGGGTTCCTGCTTAGTACATGACGTCACTGGGTTCCTCCTTAATACATGACGTCACTGGGTTCCTGCTTAGTGCATGACGTCACTGGGGTCCTGCTTAGTGCATGAGATCACTGGGGTCCTGCTTAGTACTTGACGTCACTGGGGTCCTGCTAAGTGCATGAGGTCACTGGGGTCCTGCTTAGTGCATGATGTCACTGGGGTCTCCCTTAGTGCATGACGTTACTGGGTACCTGCTTAGTGCATGACGTCACTGGGTTCTTGCTTAGTGCATGACGTCACTGGGGTCCCCCTTAGTGCATGAGGTCATTGGGGTCCTGCTTAGTGCATGACGTCACTGGGTTCCTGCTTAGTGCATGACGTCACTGGGGTTCTGCATAGTGCATGACGTCATTAGGGTCCTGCTTAGTGCATGGGCCACTGGGGGTCCTGCTTATTGCATGACGTCACTGGGGTTCTGCTTAATGCATGACGTCACTGGTGTCCTGCTTAGTGCATGACGCCACTGGGGTCCTGCTTAATGCATGTCGTCCCTGGGGGACCTGCTTAATAAATGACGTCACTTGGGTTCTGCTTAGTGCATGACGTCACTGGTGTCCTGCTTTGTGCATGACGTCACTGTGGTATTGCTTGGTGCATGATGTCACTGAGGTCCTGCTTAGTGCATGACGTCACTGGCGTCCTGCTTAGTGCATGACGTCACTGGGGTCCTGCTTAGTGCATGACGTCACTGGGGACCTGCTTAGTGCATGACGTCACTGGGGTCCTGCTTAGTACATGAGGTCACTGGGGTCCTGCCTAGAGCATGACGTCACTGGGGGGTCCCCCTTAGTGCATGACGTCACTGGGGTCCTGCTTTGTGCATGACGTCACTGGGGTCCTGCTTAGTGCATGACGTCAATGGGATCCTGCTTAGTACATAACGTCACTGGGTTCCTGCTTAGTGCATGACGTCACTGGGGACCCCCTTAGTGCATGACGTCACTGGGTTCCTGCTTAGTACATGACGTCACTGGGTTCCTGCTTAGTGCAAGACGTCACTGGGTTCCTGCTTAGTGCATGACGTCACTGGGGACCCCCTTAGTGCATGACGTCACTGGGTTCCTGCTTAGTACATGACGTCACTGGGTTCCTGCTTAGTGCATGACGTCACTGGAGACCTTCTTAGTGCATGAAGTCACTGGGTTCCTGCTTTGTCCATGACGTCACTGGGGTCCCCCTTAGTGCATGACGTCACTGGGTTCCTGCTTAGTACATGACGTCACTGGGTTCCTGCTTAATACATGACGTCACTGGGTTCCTGCTTAGTGCATGACGTCACTGGGGTCCTGCTTAGAGCATGAGATCACTGGGGTCCTGCTTAGTCAGCATGCATGATCACTGGGGTCCTGCTTAGTGCATGATGTCACTGGGGTCTCCCTTAGTGCATGACGTTACTGGGTACCTGCTTAGTGCATGACGTCACTGGGTTCTTGCTTAATGCATGACGTCACTATGGTCTCCCTTAGTACATGACGTCACTGGGGTCCCCCTTAGTACATGAGGTCATTGGGGTCCTGCTTAGTGCATGACGTCACTGGGATCCTGCTTAGTGCATGACGTCACTGGGGTTCTGCATAGTGCATGACGTCATTAGGGTCCTGCTTAGTGCATGGCGCCACTGGGGGTTCTGCTTATTGCATGACGTCACTGGGATTCTGCTTAATGCATGACGTCACTGGTGTCCTGCTTAGTGCATGACGCCACTGGGGGTCCTGCTTAATGCATGACGTCCCTGGGGGACCTGCTTAATAAATGACGTCACTTGGGTTCTGCTTAGTGCATGACGTCACTGGTGTCCTGCTTTGTGCATGACGTCACTGTGGTATTGCTTGGTGCATGATGTCACTGAGGTCCTGCTTAGTGCATGACGTCACTGGCGTCCTGCTTAGTGCATGACGTCACTGGGGTCCTGCTTAGTGCATGACGTCACTGGGGTCCTGCTTAGTACATGAGGTCACTGGGGTCCTGCCTAGAGCATGACGTCACTGGGGGTCCCCCTTAGTGCATGACGTCACTAGGGTCCTGCTTTGTGCATGACGTCACTGGGGTCCTGCTTAGTGCATGACGTCAATGGGATCCTGCTTAGTACATAACGTCACTGGGTTCCTGCTTAGTGCATGACGTCACTGGGGACCCCCTTACTGCATGACGTCACTGGGTTCCTGCTTAGTACATGACGTCACTGGGTTCCTGCTTAGTGCAAGACGTCACTGGGTTCCTGCTTAGTGCATGACGTCACTGGGGACCCCCTTAGTGAATGACGTCACTGGGTTCCTGCTTAGTACATGACGTCACTGGGTTCCTGCTTAGTGCATGACGTCACTGGAGACCTTCTTAGTGCATGAAGTCACTGGGTTCCTGCTTTGTCCATGACGTCACTGGGGTCCCCCTTAGTGCATGACGTCACTGGGTTCCTTCTTATTACATGACGTCACTGGGTTCCTGCTTAATACATGACGTCACTGGGTTCCTGCTTAGTGCATGACGTCACTGGGATCCTGCTTAGTGCATGAGATCACTGGGGTCCTGCTTAGTACTTGACGTCACTGGGGTCCTGCTAAGTGCATGAGGTCACTGGGGTCCTGCTTAGTGCATGACGTCACTGGGGTCTCCCTTAGTGCATGACGTTACTGGGTACCTGCTTAGTGCATGACGTCACTGGGTTCTTGCTTAGTGCATGACGTCACTATGGTCTCCCTTAGTACATGACGTCACTGGGGTCCCCCTTAGTGCATGAGGTCATTGGGGTCCTGCTTAGTGCATGACGTCACTGGGGGTCCTGCTTAGTGCATGACGTCACTGGGTTCCTGCTTAGTGCATGACGACACTGGGTTACTGCTTAGTGCATAACGTCACTGCGGTCCTTCTTAGTGCATGACGTCACTGGGGAATTGCTTAGTGCATGAGGTCACTGGGGTCCTGCTTAGTGCATGACGTCACCGAGGTCCTGCTTATTGCATGACGTCATTGGTCTCCTCTCATTGTCAGTACTTGCTCACGTGACCCTAAATATATCACTGAGTACTGTGAAGTTGTTCTACTTTGCATCATCGTATTTAACGGAAATAATTCTTTAAAATACAGAGCCTGACACCAACCACATTACATAATACACTGTAACAATACAGCCATTTTCCTGGGTAGCGTCTCAACCCGTCCTGCTAATAGAACGTGGCCACCTGTTGGCTCTAGGCTTAGTGCTCTCTGGCCACCTGCTGGCTCTAGGCTTACTGCTCTGTGGCCACCTGAACAAAACACCACCAACAAGAAACACCTGTTGAAAAGTGAGTTTCTGTGATAACCACTGACCTCAGAACACGTTTCACAGCAACTAAGTGACGACCAATGGACTGAAAACGTGGTACACAGTATCTTAGTGTAAAATTTAACTATCTGTTATACCACTCTCTTAACTGTAGTGTATAGTAATTAAGTCATCTCTACATTCTTATGACTATTTTAATTTTTGTTTGTTTTGAACACTCAAAATTTTATTGCCGAAACAACATAGGGACTGTTTCAGTTTCAGTTTCAAGACCATAGGACTGGTAAGTCGGGAACAGAAGGATGGGAGAGGACATAGAAAAACTTGAAAGGGATTAGGGTGTGAGGGAGAGGAGGGGGGTTACAGGTAAGTGGCCCAACCACTTTGGGGTTGATTGTGATGAGAAGTGATGGGTGAGTGTGGAGGTGATACATGGTGGATAGTAAAAGGCTCATTTTTTTTCTTTTTTTTTTCCCTGATCAGCTGGCGGTGAGTAGCCATAATGCAGGTGGTGGTGATTAAATAGCCACTCGCCGTTTTTCCTGGAGAGCTGTGCTTTATTTTTTTATCAGTGGTTGGTGATTGAGTGGAGTTTTTAAATCCTTAATCGGTGGGTTTCAGGTTGTAGGAGTTAGGTGTTCAGTGGGGCTGGCGGATGCCATTCGTCCTCTTGTGGTAGGTTGCTTAAGATCCTGGGCCTGGGGTAGGCTCTGTCGTGGATGTATCTTCTTACCCTCTGTTGGAGGGACATCCTCCTCGACCAGTGAGGCTGGTCGAGCATAGCGTAATTCGTCGTGTTGAGGACAACAAAGGGATCGTCACGGTTTGGCTATATATATATACTTTTAATTTTATATAGCTGTTTGATCGAGAGGCAATGCAGGAGAACATCAGTGGGTCAATCCTCAGTCTATTATGAAGGTCTTCTGTGCGTACTCTGTCTAAGAGTGACACATTTGCCACAAATCTGAGCGCCCTGTTCTGGACCCGTTGCAGTTTCAGCATGTTCCATTTCTTTGCCAGAGTGAGTGGGGTGTACGGGTATTATAGGGTTGGCCGAATGAGCATCTTGTAGATGTGTAGTTTTACATGTTGCCGGGCCTGATGGAAGCGGTATATCTTGGCTAGTTGAGTCTTGGCAATTACTGCCTTCCTGTTAATATGTTCATTAGAGTTCAGAAGCCTTGCTATGTTATATCCCAGGATCGTGGTTGAGTTCTGTACCCTTGTCAGCGTGCCTCCAATGTTGATAGCTCCCAAGGAGCTAGCCCAGCAGCCTATCAAGCAAAGTTGGATCATGCTGGGGTTGGTCACAATTTTCCACTCCTCTCCCACGTTGCCGTGGCGGCTGTTCCTCCTTGACCTTCCTAATCACCATGTCGTGTTTTGCATTTTGTCCTGCAGGCATCGACGTGACAACGTGAATGACATCGTCTGCGAATTGGGTGATAATTGTATCATGTGGATGGGGCGTGGCAAATCATTCACGAAGAGGTTAAAGAGAACAGGGCTGATGCATGACCCCGGGGGGGACCCCTGCCATAGGTGTGAATGCAGCTGCTGTTTTGTGTTAAACATTGGAATGATCCTTCTGTTTTTTAGGAAGTTGTTAATCAGTCTCAGTAGGGTCCAGTTGTGGTGAGGCAGGTTGGCCAGCTTGAAGAGGAGTCCGTCGTGCCAGAGGCTGTTAAATGTCTTGTGTACATTTCTTGTCGCTATTATTGCGTTTGCTTTTGCTTGCGAACGCTGTCGGCTGCGTCGTAGATTACGTTAATTGTATGTTGAGTCGACCTCTGGTACTTGAACCGAACTGTTTTTCTGTGAAAAGGTGGTGGTATTCATATAGTAATTAATTCTGTTAGATATTTTTTTCTCAAAGCATTTCCCTGCCGTTTCTAGCAAGGAGATCGTTCGGTAGTTCACAGGGGAGTATCTGCTCTTGCTGGTTTGGGAATGAAATTCATATTTGCGGTCTTAAGAACAGTGGGTAGGTGCCCGGATGCCAGGATGGCATTATAGATGTTAATTAAGAAGGCTTTGGATGTAGTTAATGGGAAGGAACTTGAGTTGAATGAGGGTAATACCTGTAAGCCCCGGAGCTCTGTTCTTGGTATTCTTCAGGGCCTCCCTTAACTCTAAAAGAGTGATCGGTCTTGTGAGTGGGGGGTGGATGGATCGAGTTGGGCATCGTCGATGGTTGGTCTCCTGCGAATTTTCGTCGTTCCTGGGCCCATAGGCCCCCCCTCCGTGGTTCTCAAGGTAACCTGGTTAAGTTTTCGGTGAATATTCCGCGCCAGACCTCTCCCATGAAGTTGGTGGTGCTGGGGGTCCTCAATCCTAGTCGTGACCACCTCGTTGTTGGTATTGGTGGTGTGTGTGGTTGAGATGGGAGAGAGGGGTGGTAGTCGGGCAAGGAGTTGTTAATTTTCCTCCAAACGCGGCTGGCTCACTCTTGTAATTGTTGGCCTGGTTCACCAATGAGCCCCAGATATGGCGTTTGTGGAGGAGCGTGAGCCCTATCACTTCTCGTCAGGGCCTGAATCATGTGAAAATGAGCGAGTCCATCAGAAGGACCCGGTACGGCCCTTCTGATGCAATTTGTTGGTATAAGATCTCTTTCCCACTGATTTTCCCTAGTTGGGTCTTCTCGTCGCTTTAAAGCAGCTGGCAGTTGAGGGTTGATTATAGATGTTGATGTTAAATCATTCGTTATTGGTCTTCTTTTTGTTGACATTTCACCAAATCTGATTTTTGGTCTTCTTCTTGGACTTATCGGTCTTGGTATGGGTGGTCTGACTTGGTGCTGGCCTTGTGGAGCTATCGTTGGAGGTGTTGGTGCGGTGTCGTGAAGGAGATCGGCAGCTGAGTAGTGACATTTCCGTGAAGATGATGTTCCAACAGACAAGTCCTCATCCGATT
>WNGS01006938.1:2500-14274 GCA_020271785.1 Procambarus virginalis
ATATATTATATATATATATATATATATATATATATATATATATATATATATATATATATATATATATATAGGGGGGTACCACCTCTGGTGCAAATATAGGGACCCACAGCCTCAGAGAAGGGAAAACAGAGCATTCAGAGAAAAACTTACCATTTAACTCTGAATACGTAAGGGTGGTCGCTTCTCCTACCAGCCCCTTTTTTATGGTGTACACTTTATTATGTAAGGTTATACAGTTACATATCTGGTTTTATACAAAAAATGACCATTAAGAGGACACAAGAAAAAGTTCGCTTCCTAGAGGCTGTAGATTTCCTCGAACACTCCGACGTCCCGGCAGGAACCGAGGATGCAGCGGGCATTCCCACTCTGGATCGCGACACTGAGGCGCTGAAAGAGAAAACTTGCCGCTCTAGGGTTCTCTGGTGTCAATGAGCTTGGAACCAAGATCCTTAAGAAACCTCTTGCACTCTCCCCATGGCCTAGGGTCTCACACCCTATTGGAACGAAGTTGTAACGATGATCTAATTGCCTGTACTTGGCTGACTTGTCTCTTTCTCTGTGTGTCGCCGCGGCTCCTGCTGTGCGGCAGAGAGGTTGATGTATGTGGCTGCCAGGGTGGATACGCAAGTATGGTCCATGCCAACTGTCTGCCACCCTTCCACGGACGCAGTGTGATTCCGTCTGGTCTTCCGGCAAAGCTAACAGAGTCACGGTTCACTAGGTTGCGGGACTCTCTCTCCGCTGGGACACTGAGCAGAGGCAAGGCTTCTTTTAATGATGTCATTCTTGTCGTGTCTAGTGTGCAACCACCAGATTTTCCACAGTGGAGGCCATGCAATCCATATTCGTCAGCATCTGCCTCACCGCAAATACACCTATGAACAGTGTGGATTGGGGCAGCAAGGCGGAGAGCGACTGCAGTACAGAGTCCTGCGGATCAAGACGTGTGCCTGTCGCAGACATAGGGACTGCTAAAAGGAAGTCCCTGCATGGGGAGCCTGCATAGCTATGAGGCGTGCACGATCACTGGGGGTTGTTGCTGCCCAGCAAAGCTGTGGCTTCTTTGTCTACAATGGGGCTGTCCCAACTGGATGGTTTCTTGGCTTTCGGCATGGCTGGTCTGAGTGCTGGGTCTGCCATGGCACCCATTTCGTGTCGCATTCCGTGTAGTGGGGGTCCTGTATCCCCGCTACATCACAGGGTGTCAGGTAGAATTTCCTTAACCAGGTCATCTGATGCTGAGGAGGAAGACAGGAAGGCTGGGACAGCAATTTGGGTGGCGGTGCGGACACCCAAGCCACCGAGCCTAACAAGAAGAGTGGCTTGTTTCCACTGGCACTCGTTGAGGGAGAGGTTAACAACTTTTTCCAGCATGGTCTTCAGTAAGAGGCCATACTCTTCAAGCTTTCGGTTGTCGTAAGATGGGGCGCACCTCAGAAAGTAGGTTAGCCTCGGAAGGGATAGGCATTTGGTGAGGAGATAAAAAGCATCGTGGGCATCGATGTCACCTATTCTGTCTTCCATCTTCTAAGGTCTGCGATTTTCTGTCAAGGATCTCCTCAATGGCGTTAGACCCGAGGGGGGCTCCAAGGAGGTGCTGTTCTCGGCGCTAATGACATGGGCTCCAGGCAAGGCAGACCTTATTCTAGCTACGATGTCTGGGTTGAAGGAGACTACTTCACACTTGGAAGGGTTCAGGACGAGACCCAGGCTTACTTCTTGCTCCCCTTATTTCCTGATATCTGCCAAGATGCAGTCTACGGTGCCTCCCATAGTGCCATCATCTAAAAACCAGATGTTGAGCTCGCTGGACAAGCTTTCGGTGATTTCTTTTAAGACTAAGCAGAAAAGAAGGGGAGCAAGAGGATCACCTTGCTGAACACCTTCACATGATCTGATTTCATGTTCACCAAAGAGCAGTTTTGACTCACCACTGTAGCACGATAGTATGAACGGGTAGAGGGGCCGGAATGGCGATGTACGGCACAAGTACTGCATCTCTTCTGACCATGTTGAAGGCATTCTTAAAGTCCAGTTTGAGCAGGACTCTTCATCGGAAATGTTGGTGATGTATGCTCGTGCTGCATGGGCAGCCGCTTCACAGCCTTGGGGGATTCCAAATCCAAGCTGGATTGGTTTTAGCAATTCAGCCGCTTGCTGGATGACAACCCTCGTAGCAGCCTTGGCAATCAGGCGTCGGAGAGTATTGCCAACAGCGATTAGCCTGATTCCTTTGTCCTTCTTTTTGAGAGCACAGAAGGAGGTGCCAAAAAAGACGGGCCTGATGACCTCGGGTATATCACCAGCCTGGCATATGTTGACGAACCTTGTGAGTTCCATAAGAAGATCTTGTGCAGCATCACCAACCGCAGGATTTAACATTTGCTTGATGTGTTGAGGTTTTAATCCTGTAAAGCTGTCTGCTGACCCAGGTGAAAAAGAAAGGGCTGCTTTGTAGACCTCAGATTCACCAACAGTTAATGGGTCTGAAATGGTGTCGGCTGATGGTGGAACAATGTTGTCACCTTGAGGGCTCTGGGTGGGTGCTTGCTTTGCAGGGCCCGTGCTGTGGCTGAGTTTCGAGGAGCAATTTTCTCGTCACTGGTGAGGACTCTAATAGCACTTGCGGTATTTCCCTCTTCATTTTCTTGGTGATTTGTGCTCTGGTTTTGTACGTTTCCGGTATGTTGTTGTACCATTTCTGCGGTGGGTGTGTTTTGCTCGGAGAGGCAGGCGAACTAGGTTATCCCCCCTTGGGTATTCATTTATCACCCTCTGGACCGAGGATGCAAGTGATTTGTCCCTCCTTGGAGGGACGGTGAGGCATACATTACCAAACAGAAGGACATTATGCCACGCTTCAATATTTTCCGGGGCATCATTGACCCTTTTCAGAAGATTACAGAGTTTGGCTGCTGCATTTGGGCGGGCTGCTGTTGGGATGTGTGGTAATGTTCTAGCAGACGTCGCTATGATCGCTTGGGTGAGGTTTGCAGATAAGTTTAGGTTAATGGGAGTATCTTCCCTAACTGTCAATGGCAGCTGGCCATTGCTTCCCTTTGGAAGCTGGTGGGAACCACTGCATCTTACCTCGTTGAAGGTATGAAAGCGGATGACACCACCGTTGGAGTTTATGGCGGTGTTTTTGTTGCATACTCGACAAAAACCTCTTTTAGGAGTAGTTGTTGGCACCTCAAGGCTTGTGGAGTCCTGCCCGACCGCTGGGACCCCTTCCATTTCAACTCAGTTGGGAGAGTTAAACTGTGCATTGTTCTATAGAGGGGGCAAACACGCTGGGTCATGGCCAAGCAACTGCCAGCAACTGGGTGTGGAGGTGTCAACTGGGTGTGGAGGCATCAACTGGGTGTGGAGCCAGCAACTGGGTGTAGAGGCATCAACTGAGTGTGGAGGCATCAACTGGGTGTGGAGGCATCAACTGGGTGTGGAGCCAGCAACTGGGTGTAGAGGCATCAACTGAGTGTGGAGGCATCAACTGGGTGTGGAGCCAGCAACTGGGTGTAGAGGCATCAACTGAGTGTGGAGGCATCAACTGGGTGTGGAGCCAGCAACTGGGTGTAGAGGCATCAACTGAGTGTGGAGGCATCAACTGGGTGTGGAGCCAGCAACTGGTGTGGAGCCAGCAACTGGGTATGGAGCCAGCAACTGGGTGTGGAGCCAGCAACTGGGTGTAGAGGCATCAACTGAGTGTGGAGGCATCAACTGGGTGTGGAGGCATCAACTGGGTGTGGAGGCATCAACTGGGTGTGGAGGCATCAACTGAGTCTGGAGGCATCAACTGGGTGTGGAGGCATCAACTGGGTGTGGAGGTATCAACTGGGTGTGGAGGCATCAACTGGGTGTGGAGGCATCAACTGGGTGTGGAGGCCGCGGCTGGGTGTGGAGCCAGCAACTGGGTGTGGCGGCATCAACTGGGTGTGGAGGCATCAACTGGGTGTGGAGCCAGCAAC
This sequence comes from Procambarus virginalis, assembly GCA_020271785.1. Classification (NCBI taxonomy): domain Eukaryota; kingdom Metazoa; phylum Arthropoda; class Malacostraca; order Decapoda; family Cambaridae; genus Procambarus; species Procambarus virginalis. The sequence continues at coordinate 6,472 of WNGS01006938.1, forward strand.
TGGGTGTGGAGGCATCAACTGGGTGTGGAGGCATCAACTGGGTGTGGAGCCAACAANGGTGGTAAGTGGAGGGTGGTAAGTGGAGGGTGGTAAGTGGAGGGTTGTAAGTGGAGGGTGGTAAGTGGAGGGTGGTAAGTGGAGGGTGGTAAGTGGAGGCTGGTAAGTGGAGGGTGGTAAGTGGAGGCTGGTAAGTGGAGGGTGGTAAGTGGAGGTGGTAAGTGGAGGGTGGTAAGTGGAGGGTGGTAAGTGGAGGGTTGTAAGTGGAGGGTTGTAAGTGGAGGTGGTAAGTGGAGGGTTGTAAGTGGAGGCTGGTAAGTGGAGGTGGTAAGTGGAGGGTGGTAAGTGGAGGCTGGTAAGTGGAGGGTGGTAAGTGGAGGGTGGTAAGTGGAGGGTGGTAAGTGGAGGGTTGGTAAGTGAGAGGTGGTAAGTGGAGGGTGGTAAGTGGAGGTGGTAAGTGGAGGGTGGTAAGTGGAGGCTGGTAAGTGGAGGGTGGTAAGTGGAGGGTGGTAAGTGGAGGGTGGTAAGTGGAGGGTGGTAAGTGGAGGGTGGTAAGTGGAGGCTGGTAAGTGGAGGGTTGTAAGTGGAGGCTGGTAAGTGGAGGGTTGTAAGTGGAGGCTGGTAAGTGGAGGCTGGTAAGTGGAGGCTGGTAAGTGGAGGCTGGTAAGTGGAGGCTGGTAAGTGGAGGGTTGTAAGTGGAGGTGGTAAGTGGAGGCTGGTAAGTGGAGGGTTGTAAGTGGAGGGTGGTAAGTGGAGGGTGGTAAGTGGAGGGTGGTAAGTGGAGGGTGGTAAGTGGAGGGTTGTAAGTGGAGGGTGGTAAGTGGAGGTTGGTAAGTGGAGGGTGGTAAGTGGAGGGTTGTAAGTGGAGGGTTGTAAGTGGAGGGTGGTAAGTGGAGGGTTGTAAGTGGAGGGTTGTAAGTGGAGGGTTGTAAGTGGAGGGTTGTAAGTGGAGGGTTGTAAGTGGAGGGTGGTAAGTGGAGGTGGTAAGTGGAGGGTGGTAAGTGGAGGGTTGTAAGTGGAGGGTTGTAAGTGGAGGGTGGTAAGTGGAGGGTGGTAAGTGGAGGGTGGTAAGTGGAGGGTGTAAGTGGAGGGTGGTAAGTGGAGGGTGTAAGTGGAGGGTTGTAAGTGGAGGCTGGTAAGTGGAGGCTGGTAAGTGGAGGCTGGTAAGTGGAGGGTGGTAAGTGGAGGCTGGTAAGTGGAGGGTTGTAAGTGGAGGCTGGTAAGTGGAGGCTGGTAAGTGGAGGGTGGTAAGTGGAGGGTTGTAAGTGGAGGGTTGTAAGTGGAGGGTGGTAAGTGGAGGGTTGTAAGTGGAGGGTGGTAAGTGGAGGGTGGTAAGTGGAGGGTTGTAAGTGGAGGCTGGTAAGTGGAGGGTGGTAAGTGGAGGGTTGTAAGTGGAGGGTTGTAAGTGGAGGCTGGTAAGTGGAGGGTGGTAAGTGGAGGGTTGTAAGTGGAGGGTGGTAAGTGGAGGGTTGTAAGTGGAGGCTGGTAAGTGGAGGGTGGTAAGTGGAGGGTTGTAAGTGGAGGGTTGTAAGTGGAGGCTGGTAAGTGGAGGGTGGTAAGTGGAGGTTGTAAGTGGAGGGTGGTAAGTGGAGGGTTGTAAGTGGAGGCTGGTAAGTGGAGGCTGGTAAGTGGAGGGTTGTAAGTGGAGGGTGGTAAGTGGAGGCTGGTAAGTGGAGGCTGGTAAGTGGAGGGTTGTAAGTGGAGGCTGGTAAGTGGAGGGTTGTAAGTGGAGGGTGGTAAGTGGAGGGTTGTAAGTGGAGGGTGGTAAGTGGAGGGTGGTAAGTGGAGGGTTGTAAGTGGAGGGTGGTAAGTGGAGGGTGGTAAGTGGAGGGTTGTAAGTGGAGGGTGGTAAGTGGAGGGTGGTAAGTGGAGGGTTGTAAGTGGAGGCTGGTAAGTGGAGGGTGGTAAGTGGAGGGTTGTAAGTGGAGGGTTGTAAGTGGAGGCTGGTAAGTGGAGGGTGGTAAGTGGAGGGTTGTAAGTGGAGGGTGGTAAGTGGAGGTTGTAAGTGGAGGCTGGTAAGTGGAGGGTGGTAAGTGGAGGGTTGTAAGTGGAGGGTTGTAAGTGGAGGCTGGTACCTGGTTGATACCTGGTTGATGGGGTTCTGGGAGTTCTTCTACTCCCCAAGCCCGGCCCGAGGCCAGGCTCGACTTGTGAGAGTTTGATCCACCAGGCTGTTGCTTGGAGCGGCCCGCAGAGCCACATACCCACCACAGCCCGGCTGATCTGGACTTCTCTTAGGAAACAGTCCAGTTTTCTCTTGAAGATGTCCACGGTTGTTCCGGCAATATTTCTTATGCTTGCTGGGAGGACGTTGAACAACCGCGGACCTCTGATGTTTATACAGTGTTCTCTGATTGTGCCTATGGCACCTCTGCTCTTCACTGGTTCAATCTTGCATTTTCTTCCATATCGTTCACTCCAGTACGTTGTTATTTTACTGTGTAGATTTGGGACCTGGCCCTCCAGTATTTTCCACGTGTATATTATTTGGTATCTCTCTCGTCTCCTTTCTAGAGAGTACATTTGGAGAGCTTTGAGACGATCCCAATAATTTAGGTGTTTTATCTCGTCTATGCGTGCCGTATATGTTCTCTGTATTCCCTCTATTTCAGCAATCTCTCCTGCTCTGAAGGGGAAGTGAGTACTGAGCAGTATTCGAGACGGGACAACACAAGTGACTTGAAGAGTACAACCATTGTGATGGGATCCCTGGATTTGAAAGTTCTCGTAATCCATCCGATCATTTTTCTGGCTGATGCGATATTTGCTTGGTTATGCTCCCTAAACGTTAGATCGTCGGACATCATTATTCCCAAATCCTTGACATGCTGTTTTTCTACTATGGGAAGATTTGATTGTGTTTTTGTACCCTGTATTATGTTTCAGATCCTCATTTTTGCCGTACCTGAGTACCTGAAATTTATCACTGTTAAACATCATATTATTTTCTGCTGCCCAATCGAAAACTTTGTTGACATCTGTTTGTAGTTTTTCAATGTCTTCAGCAGAGGTAATTTTCATGCTGATTTTGTGTCATCTGCGAAGGATGACACGAAGCTGTGACGTGTATTTTTGTCTATATCAGATATGAGAATAAGGAACAGTAGCGGCAAGGACNTGGAGGGTGGTAAGTGGAGGGTGGTAAGTGGTGCCTGGTAAGTGGAGGCTGGTAAGTGGAGGCTGGTAAGTGGAGGCTGGTAAGTGGAGGCTGGTAAGTGGAGGGTTGTAAGTGGAGGGTGGTAAGTGGAGGTGGTAAGTGGTGGCTGGTAAGTGGAGGCTGGTAAGTGGAGGGTTGTAAGTGGAGGCTGGTAAGTGGAGGCTGGTAAGTGGAGGGTGGTAAGTGGAGGCTGGTAAGTGGAGGGTGGTAAGTGGAGGGTGGTAAGTGGAGGCTGGTAAGTGGAGGCTGGTAAGTGGGGCTGGTAAGTGGAGGCTGGTAAGTGGAGGGTGGTAAGTGGAGGCTGGTAAGTGGAGGGTGGTAAGTGGACGGTGGTAAGTGGTGGCTGGTAAGTGGAGGGTGGTAAGTGGAGGGTGGTAAGTGGAGGGTTGTAAGTGGAGGGTTGTAAGTGGACGGTGGTAAGTGGTGGCTGGTAAGTGGAGGGTGGTAAGTGGAGGATGGTAAGTGGAGGCTGGTAAGTGGAGGGTGGTAAGTGGAGGCTGGTAAGTGGAGGGTGGTAAGTGGAGACTGGTAAGTGGAGGCTGGTAAGTAGAGGTGGTAAGTGGAGGGTGGTAAGTGGAGGCTGGTAAGTGGAGGCTGGTAAGTGGAGGCTGGTAAGTGGAGGGTGGTAAGTGGACGGTGGTAAGTGGTGGCTGGTAAGTGGAGGGTGGTAAGTGGAGGGTGGTAAGTGGAGGGTTGTAAGTGGAGACTGGTAAGTGGAGGCTGGTAAGTGGAGGGTGGTAAGTGGAGGGTTGTAAGTGGAGGGTGGTAAGTGGAGGCTGGTAAGTGGAGGCTGGTAAGTGGAGGCTGGTAAGTGGAGGCTGGTAAGTGGAGGCTGGTAAGTGGAGGGTGGTAAGTGGAGGGTGGTAAGTGGAGGCTGGTAAGTGGAGGGTTGTAAGTGGAGGGTGGTAAGTGGAGGGTTGTAAGTGGAGGGTGGTAAGTGGAGGCTGGTAAGTGGAGGGTAGTAAGTGGAGGGTGGTAAGTGGAGGGTTGTAAGTGGAGGGTGGTAAGTGGAGGCTGGTAAGTGGAGGGTTGTAAGTGGAGGGTGGTAAGTGGAGGGTTGTAAGTGGAGGGTGGTAAGTGGAGGCTGGTAAGTGGAGGGTTGTAAGTGGAGGGTGGTAAGTGGAGGCTGGTAAGTGGAGGGTTGTAAGTGGAGGGTGGTAAGTGGAGGGTTGTAAGTGGAGGGTGGTAAGTGGAGGCTGGTAAGTGGAGGGTTGTAAGTGGAGGGTGGTAAGTGGAGGGTTGTAAGTGGAGGGTTGTAAGTGGAGGCTGGTAAGTGGAGGGTTGTAAGTGGAGGGTGGTAAGTGGAGGGTGGTAAGTGGAGGGTGGTAAGTGGAGGGTGGTAAGTGGAGGGTTGTAAGTGGAGGGTGGTAAGTGGAGGGTTGTAAGTGGAGGGTGGTAAGTGGAGGGTTGTAAGTGGAGGGTGGTAAGTGGAGGCTGGTAAGTGGAGGGTTGTAAGTGGAGGGTGGTAAGTGGAGGCTGGTAAGTGGAGGGTTGTAAGTGGAGGCTGGTAAGTGGAGGCTGGTAAGTGGAGGGTTGTAAGTGGAGGGTGTAAGTGGAGGGTTGTAAGTGGAGGGTGGTAAGTGGAGGCTGGTAAGTGGAGGGTTGTAAGTGGAGGGTTGTAAGTGGAGGCTGGTAAGTGGAGGGTGGTAAGTGGAGGGATGTAAGTGGAGGGTTGTAAGTGGAGGGTGGTAAGTGGAGGCTGGTAAGTGGAGGGTTGTAAGTGGAGGGTGGTAAGTGGAGGCTGGTAAGTGGAGGGTTGTAAGTGGAGGGTTGTAAGTGGAGGGTGGTAAGTGGAGGGTGGTAAGTGGAGGCTGGTAAGTGGAGGGTTGTAAGTGGAGGCTGGTAAGTGGAGGGTGGTAAGTGGAGGGTTGTAAGTGGAGGGTGGTAAGTGGAGGGTGGTAAGTGGAGGGTTGTAAGTGGAGGGTGGTAAGTGGAGGGTGGTAAGTGGAGGCAGGTAAGTGGAGGATTGTAAGTGGAGGGTTGTAAGTGGAGGCTGGTAAGTGGAGGGTGGTAAGTGGAGGCTGGTAAGTGGAGGGTGGTAAGTGGAGGCTGGTAAGTGGAGGGTTGTAAGTGGAGGCTGGTAAGTGGAGGGTGGTAAGTGGAGGGTTGTAAGTGGAGGCTGGTAAGTGGAGGGTTGTAAGTGGAGGGTTGTAAGTGGAGGGTGGTAAGTGGAGGGTGGTAAGTGGAGGCTGGTAAGTGGAGGGTTGTAAGTGGAGGGTTGTAAGTGGAGGGTGGTAAGTGGAGGGTGGTAAGTGGAGGGTGGTAAGTGGAGGGTGGTAAGTGGAGGGTGGTAAGTGGAGGGTGGTAAGTGGAGGCTGGTAAGTGGAGGGTTGTAAGTGGAGGCTGGTAAGTGGAGGCTGGTAAGTGGAGGGTTGTAAGTGGAGGGTGGTAAGTGGAGGCTGGTAAGTGGAGGGTGGTAAGTGGAGGGTGGTAAGTGGAGGGGTAAGTGGAGGGTGGTAAGTGGAGGTGGTAAGTGGAGGGTTGTAAGTGGAGGTGGTAAGTGGAGGGTGGTAAGTGGAGGGTTGTAAGTGGAGGCTGGTAAGTGGAGGGTTGTAAGTGGAGGGTTGTAAGTGGAGGGTGGTAAGTGGAGGGTGGTAAGTGGAGGCTGGTAAGTGGAGGGTTGTAAGTGGAGGGTTGTAAGTGGAGGGTGGTAAGTGGAGGGTGGTAAGTGGAGGCTGGTAAGTGGAGGGTGGTAAGTGGAGGGTGGTAAGTGGAGGGTGGTAAGTGGAGGCTGGTAAGTGGAGGGTGTAAGTGGAGGTGGTAAGTGGAGGCTGGTAAGTGGAGGGTTGTAAGTGGAGGGTGGTAAGTGGAGGCTGGTAAGTGGAGGCTGGTAAGTGGAGGCTGGTAAGTGGAGGGTGGTAAGTGGAGGGTGGTAAGTGGAGGGTGGTAAGTGGAGGGTGGTAAGTGGAGGTGGTAAGTGGAGGTGGTAAGTGGAGGGTGGTAAGTGGAGGGTGGTAAGTGGAGGCTGGTAAGTGGAGGCTGGTAAGTGGAGGGTGGTAAGTGGAGGCTGGTAAGTGGAGGGTGGTAAGTGGAGGGTGGTAAGTGGAGGCTGGTAAGTGGAGGGTGGTAAGTGGGGTGGTAAGTGGAGGTGGTAAGTGGAGGGCTGGTAAGTGGAGGGTGTAAGTGGAGGCTGGTAAGTGGAGGGTTGTAAGTGGAGGGTGGTAAGTGGAGGGTTGTAAGTGGAGGGTTGTAAGTGGAGGGTGGTAAGTGGAGGGTGGTAAGTGGAGGGTGGTAAGTGGAGGTGGTAAGTGGAGGGTTGTAAGTGGAGGGTTGTAAGTGGAGGGTTGTAAGTGGAGGGTGGTAAGTGGAGGGTTGTAAGTGGAGGGTTGTAAGTGGAGGGTTGTAAGTGGAGGGTTGTAAGTGGAGGGTGGTAAGTGGAGGGTGGTAAGTGGAGGGTTGTAAGTGGAGGGTTGTAAGTGGAGGGTGTAAGTGGAGGGTTGTAAGTGGAGGTTGTAAGTGGAGGGTGGTAAGTGGAGGGTTGTAAGTGGAGGGTTGTAAGTGGAGGGTGGTAAGTGGAGGCTGTAAGTGGAGGGTGGTAAGTGGAGGGGTAAGTGGAGGGTGGTAAGTGGAGGGTTGTAAGTGGAGGGTGGTAAGTGGAGGGTTGTAAGTGGAGGGTGGTAAGTGGAGGGTTTAAGTGGAGGGTTGTAAGTGGAGGGTTGTAAGTGGAGGGGGTGTAAGTGGAGGGTTGTAAGTGGAGGGTTGTAAGTGGAGGGTGGTAAGTGGAGGGTGGTAAGTGGAGGCTGGTAAGTGGAGGGTGGTAAGTGGAGGTGGTAAGTGGAGGGTTTAAGTGGAGGTGGTAAGTGGAGGCTGGTAAGTGGAGGCTGGTAAGTGGAGGTGGTAAGTGGAGGCTGGTAAGTGGAGGCTGGTAAGTGGAGGGTTGTAAGTGGAGGGTTGTAAGTGGAGGGTTGTAAGTGGAGGGTGGTAAGTGAGGGTTGTAAGTGGAGGGTTGTAAGTGGAGGGTGTAAGTGGAGGGTTGTAAGTGGAGGCTGGTAAGTGGAGGCTGGTAAGTGGAGGCTGGTAAGTGGAGGCTGGTAAGTGGAGGCTGGTAAGTGGAGGGTTGTAAGTGGAGGGTGGTAAGTGGAGGCTGGTAAGTGGAGGGTGGTAAGTGGAGGGTTGTAAGTGGAGGCTGGTAAGTGGAGGGTGGTAAGTGGAGGGTTGTAAGTGGAGGTGGTAAGTGGAGGGTTGTAAGTGGAGGTGGAAGTGGAGGGTGGTAAGTGGAGGGTGGTAAGTGGTGGTGGTAAGTGGAGGGTTGTAAGTGGAGGGGGTAAGTGGAGGGTGTAAGTGGAGGGGTGTAAGTGGAGGCTGGTAAGTGGAGGGTGGTAAGTGGAGGTGGTAAGTGGAGGTTGTAAGTGGAGGCTGGTAAGTGGAGGGTTGTAAGTGGAGGCTGGTAAGTGGAGGGTTGTAAGTGGAGGGTTGTAAGTGGAGGCTGGTAAGTGGAGGCTGGTAAGTGGAGGGTTGTAAGTGGAGGGTGGTAAGTGGAGGGTGGTAAGTGGAGGCTGGTAAGTGGAGGCTGGTAAGTGGAGGGTTGTAAGTGGAGGCTGGTAAGTGGAGGCTGGTAAGTGGAGGGTTGTAAGTGGAGGCTGGTAAGTGGAGGGTGGTAAGTGGAGGGTGTAAGTGGAGGCTGGTAAGTGGAGGCTGGTAAGTGGAGG
>WNGS01006938.1:26642-39810 GCA_020271785.1 Procambarus virginalis
GATCTCCCAGAGGGTATAGACTCATTCCTCTCATGTTTGCTGACGACGCCAAATTAGGAGAAGGATTAAGACAGAGGAGGACAGCTTGAGACTTCAAGAAGACCTGGACAAGCTGCAGGAATGGCGAACAAATGGCTGTTAGGTTTAACCCAAGCAAGTGTATGTAATGAAGATAGCGGTAGGAAGCAGGAGACCAGATACAAGGTATCATTTGGGAGATGAATACTTCAAGTCAGAGAGAGAGAAAGACCTGGGGTTGATATCACGCCAGACCTGTCCCCTGAAGCTCATATCAAGAGGATTAACATCAGCAGCATATGCCAGGTTTGGCTAACATAAGAACGCCCTTTAGAATTCTTGTGTAAGGAATCTTTCAGAAGCAGGGCGAAGAGTCACAATAACGTGGCTGAAGTATGTTGACCCAGACCACACACTAGAAAGTTGAAGGGACGACGACGTTTTCGGTCCGTCCTGGACCATTCTCAAGTCGCTTGTGATGAGGAGGTAGAGAACGGGAAATAAATAGGCACTTGAGAGGTGAGGAGGAAAGTAAGGTGTAGAGAATAGCAATAATAATGAGAACTGCAGAAGGCCTATTGGCCCATACGAGGCCAGCTCCTATTGACCCACACCAGAAGTGAATAGGTAATAGGAATAAGCAGGAGGATAGCAAGGGAGCGTAGGAGAAGACAATGAACAGATAAAGGGGAGAAGAGAGAAAGACAAGGAAGAGAAAGAAAGATAAATGGAAGGGGTAAGCTTATGTTAAGTCTCGTTTGTTAGAAAGATTAGAGCATTTGAGTAGTACTGTGAAAGGGAAGAGTCCGCAGCAACAAAGCCAGGACTCAAGTTCATGTTGGGTACATTGTGTATAAGAGCCGATTCTACAAGACGGCTCTGTGAAGAGTAGAGGCAGGAAAGAGTATTTTGGAGAAAGACCAATCAATTGGATGATTAGAATCCCTCACATGGCAGAATGAGAGCATTGTTAGTGTCTGCAGACTTAACACTTCTATTGTGTTCTTTAACTCTGTCATTCAAGGTGTACGGGCCAGTTTCACCAAAGTATTGGTGAGTACAAGATGAACAGGAAATAGAGTAGACACCAGCAGCATTAGAAGCAGGAGGAGCAGGTGTGAACTAGATTGCTACGAAGTGTGTTAGTTTTGTCGAAAGGCGAGTTTAATGTCAAGAGGACGAAAGGTATTGGTAAAAGAGTTTTGAGTTCAGATATGAAGGGAAGGCATAACAGTGCTACTAGTGTTGGAAGGAGGTTTAGGATGTAAGAAATTTCGTTTAGCTTGAGAGTAGGCAGAGTTGATGAAATGCAAAGGATAACCAAGGCGAGAGAATGATTTGTAGATAAAGGAAATTAAAGGAAAAGGAACTGAGGGTGGCTGATGCGTAGAGCGCGGAGTAAGAGAGAGACGAGGACTCTTTTCTTAACAGAAGGAGGATGGTAGGGAAAAGAAGTGAATGTACATGCCACTATGGATGGGTTTACGGTAGACAGAGAAAGAGAACCCAGACACAGAGCTGTGGAAACATGAACATCAAGAAAAGGAAGGAGGGAATTAGATTCCCACTCAACTTTGAAATTTATAGAAGGAGCCAGATTGTTAAGAGTGGCGAGGAAAGGCTGGAAAAGATTAAGGTCATGAGGCAATAAAGCAAAAAATGTCATCAACATAGCGAAGCCAGAGAGAGGGACGAGTATCATTAGAAGGAAGAAGAAACAGTTTCGAAGTATTCCATGTAGAAATTAGCAAGAACAGGGGAAGAGAGGGGAACCCATAGCGACCACCGAAAGTTTGATTGTAATATTTACCGTTAAAAGAGAAAGGGTTAGATTCAACACAGAGTCTAATGAGATCGAGGAAAACGTCAGTGGGAAGTGGGAGAGGAAGGAGGCCCTCTGACACCTTCCGTCTAAGGTAAAGGCCAGGAGAACGTCATCGAGCGGAACATTAGTGAACAGAGAGTCGACATCAAGACTAAGTATCTTACAAGAGGGTTGCAGGCGCAGTCGTTCTATGAAGTCCTGAGAGTGACGAAGGGTGGCAAGGGAAAAAAGTGCCAAGGTAAGGTGTCAGGGTTTTAGCGAGCCAGGATGCAAGAGAATAGCTGACAGAGCCCCGTGAAGAAATGATAGCACGAAGAGGAACACCAGGTTTATGAGTCTTAGGAAGACCATAGAAATAAGGAAGAGAAGGGCAGATGACACGGAAACGCTTAATGAGATCAAAGTCAGGAGGGCAAAGACTAGAGAGCTGTCTTAGTTTGCGGTTAAAGGAAGTTTTGGGGCGATCCAAAGGGTTAGAAGTCAGAGGAGCATAAGTGCCAGAGTCGGAGAGCAAGACATCTGCTTTCCGGAGGTAGTCCTCACGGTCAGGACAACCACCCGAATTGCCTTTGTCGGACGGTAAGGATAAGAATAGAGTTGTTAGATTGGAACCACTGGAAGAGTTTGAGATTTACAAGCGGGGAAGTAAAAAGTGTTTACTAGAGTTGGATGTGACAAAGGCTGTAGGCCCAGATGGATCTCCCCTTGGATATTAAGGAAGGAGCAGAAAGAACTGTGCCTACCCACTCTCCATAGTGATATAACAAATCTCTGGCAACAGGGGAACTGCAGAAATTTGGCAAAAGCAGCTAATGTAGTCCCGATATACAAGAAAGGGGATAGACAGGAGGCACTGAATTACAGGCCAGTGTCCCTAACCTGCATACCATGCAAGCTGATGGAGAAGATTGTGCGAAGAAAGCTAGTGGAACACCTTTAGCGAAAGAACTTTGTAACACAGCACCAACATGAATTCAGGGATGGCAGGTCCTGCCTCACAGGGGTTACTTGAATTCTAGGACCAGGCAACAAAAATAAGGCAAAAAAGAGAAGGGTGGGCAGACGCATATTTTTGGAATTGTCAGAAAGCCTTTGATACATGCCACACAAATGAGGCTAGTGAAAAAGCTGGAGATGCAGGCTGGAGTGAAAGGGAAGGTACTCCGTTGGATACAGGAGTACCTAAGCAACAGGAGACCAAAGAGTCAGTGTCAGAAGGGGTGAGGTCTCAGATTGGCGAGACGTTACGAGTGGTGATCCCGCAGGGGTCAGCCTTGGACCATACTGTTTCTGATAATTATGTAAATGATCTCCCAGAGGGTATAGAATCGTTTCTCTCAATGTTTGCCGATGATGCAAAAATTATGAGGAGGATTGAAACCGAGGACGATAGTAGGAGGCTACAAGACGACCTAGACAGACTGAGTGAATGGTCCAACAAATGGCTGTTGAAGTTCAACCCGAGTAAATGCAAAGTAATGAAACTAGGCAGTGGAAACAGGAGGCCAGACACAGGATACAGAATAGGAGATGAAGTACTTAATGAAACGGACAGAGAGAAAGATCTAGGAGTTGATATCACACCAAACCTGTCTCCTGAAGCCCACATAAAAAGGATAACATCTGTGGCATATGCGAGGCTGGCTAACATCAGAACAGCGTTCAGGAACCTGTGTAAGGAATCATTCAGAATCTTGTACACCACATATGTAAGACCAATCCTGGAGTATGCAGCCCCAGCATGGAGCCCGTACCTTGTCAAGCACAAGACGAAGCTGGAAAAAGTCCAAAGGTATGCCACTAGACTAGTCCCAGAACTAAGAGGCTTGAGTTACGAGGAAAGGCTGCGGGAAATGCACCTTACGACACTGGAAGACAGAAGAGTAAGGGGAGATATGATCACAACCTACAAAATCCTCAGAGGAATCGACCGGGTAGACAAGGACAAACTATTCACACTGGGGGGACGCGAACAAGGGGACACAGGTGGAAACTGAGTACCCACATGAGCACAGAGACGTTAGAAGGAACTTTTTCAGTGTCAGAGTAGTTAACGGATGGAATGCATTAGGCAGTGATGTGGTGGAGGCTGACTCCATACACAGTTTCAAGTGTAGATATGATAGAGCCCAGTAGGCTCGGGAATCTGTACACCAGTTGTTTGACAGTTGAGAGGCGGGACCAAAGAGCCAACGCTCAACCCCCGCAAGCACAAATAGGTGAGTACAAATAGGTGAGTACACACACACACACACACACACACACCAGTTGATTGACAGTTGAGAGGCGGGACCAAAGAGCCAAAGCTCAACCCCCGCAAGCACAATTAGGTGAGTACACACACACACTTCACCTTAGGTCTTCACCTTAAAGCAAGGAGAAATTCCAGAGATAAGAGCGGGAATAGCTAACCAGGACCCATTGGAATAGTTTGAGATTACCAGCGGGGAAGTAAGGAAGTATTTACTAGAGTTGGATGTGACAAAGGCTATAGGCCCAGATGGAATCTCCCCTTGGATACTAAAGGAAGGAGCAGAAGAACTGTGCATACCAATCTCCATAGTGTATAACAAATCACTGGCAACAGGGGAACTGCCAGATATTTGGAAAGCAGCTAACATAGTCCCGATATACAAGAAAGGGGATAGACAGGAGGCACTGAACTACAGGCCAGTGTCCCTAACCTGCATACCATGCAAGCTGATGGAGAAGATTGTGCGAAGAAAACTAGTGGAGCATCTGGAGCGAAGGAACTTTGTAACACAGCATCAACATGGGTTCAGGGATGGCAGGTCCTGCCTCACAGGGTTACTTGAATTCTACGACTAGGCAACACAAATAAGGCAAGAAAGAGAAGGGTGGGCAGACTGCATATTTTTGGATTGTCAGAAAGCCTTTGATACAGTGCCACACAAGAGGCTAGTGAAAAAGCTGGAGTGAAAGGGAAGGTACTCCATTCGATAAAGGAGGAGTACCTAAGCAACAGGAGACAACGAGTCTGTGTGAGAGGTGAGGTCTCAGATTGGCGAGACGTTACGAGTGGATTCCCGCAGGGGTCAGTCCTTGGACCTTACTGTTTCTGATATATGTAAATGATCTCCCAGAGGGTATATAATCGTTTCTCTCAATGTTTGCCGATGATGCAAAAATTTTGAGTAGGATTGAAACAGAGGATGATAGTAGGAGGCTACAAGATGACCTAAACTTACTCAGTGAATGGTCCAACAAATGGCTGTTGAAGTTCAACCCGAGTAAATGCAAAGTAATGAAACTAGGCAGTTGAAACAGGAGGCCAGACACAGGATACAGAATAGGAGATGAAGTACTTAATGAAACGGACAGAGAGAAAGGTCTAGGTGTTGATATCACACCAAACCTGTCTCCTGAAGCCCACATTAAAAGAATAACGTCTGCGGCATATGCGAGGCTGGCTAACATCAGAACAGCCTTCAGGAACCTGTGTAAGGAATCGTTTAGAATCTTGTACACCACATATGTAAGACCAATCCTGGAGTATGCGGCCTCAGCATGAAGCCCGCACCTTGTCAAGCACAAGACGAAGCTAGAAAAAGTCCAGAGGTATGCCACTAGACTGGTCCCAGAACTAAGAGGCATGAGTTACGAGGAAAGACTGCGGGAAATGCACATTACGGCACTGGAAGACAGAAGAGTGAGGGGGATACATGATCACTACCTACAGATTCCGCAGGGAAATTGACAGGGTAAACAAGGATAAACTATTCAACACTGGCGGTACGCGAACAAGGGGACACAGGTGGAAACTGAGTACCCACATGAGCCACAGAGACGTTAGAAAAATCTTTTTCAGTGTCAGAGTAGTTAACAGGTGGAATGCATTAGGCAGTGATGTGGTGGAGGCTGACTCCATACACAGTTTCAAATGTAGATATGATAAAGCCCAATAGGCTCAGAAATCTGTAGACCGGTTGAATGACTGTTGAGAGGCGACACCAAAGAGCCAGAGCTCAACCCCTGCAAGCACAAGTAGGTGAGTACAACCTGGTGAGTACACAGCAGTGAGGGACTGTCGGGAGGGCGACGGTAATTGTGGTAACGCAATTACTTTGGACAAATTATCTGTAGGATGGCTAATTAATGGATCAAGATAATGAAGGTAATTAACGTCACTGGGTTTTGACTGACTGTCGTAGGGCGAAGTCATTGAGCTAACATAATTCGTTGGGATTTTTTTATATCTGTCTGTGGGACAGTTGATTAATAATCCAAGTAAATTAGGGTAATTAACGCCTGCCACCTTGTGAATTCACAGTGTTTGATGAGTCTGGCTTAGGCAGTGTGGAGAGTAACGTATTCGTGTAGTATTAATTATCTGTCTGGGGACAGCTAATTATTTAATCAAGTTAATAAGGGTAATAACAAGTCATGAAAGTAATTTTGCTACAGACTGAGGAGGTAACTGTAGACAGGGTGACAGTAATGTCAGCGTAAACTCGTTTGTATTAATAGGCTGTCCGTTTGGCAGCAATTAGTTGGTAATTACTCACTGAATGCTTGACGCATCATGTGTGATGTAATTAAGGGTGAGCAAGTGATCGTGTGACAGTTGACTTGTCTGTAGGAGGCAAGTGTGTATTTAACGTAAACATTAAGGGTGAGCAAGTGATCGTGTGACAGTTGACTTGTCTGTAGGAGGCAAGTGTGTATTTAACGTAAACAAAATTGTTGATGACTGGTACTGACAGTCAATGAACGTATTTGCTCTCTAGCATTAGAATAAAGATTTAATCATTAGAATTTTGTCGTCCATGGGACCAAGTGTTAACGTGGAGTTGATAGTGGGTTATCAGTGTTGTCATTAGCCCTCCTAGACATTGCAATCATACTGCAGGGGGGCTGCAGGAGTGTCTTCGCAAATTGTTGCTATTGATTTATATTGCAGAGGGATGCAAATAACAAGATTGCAATTTGTGTCTTAAGTGGACACACCTGTGTTCAGTTAGTTCATTATTTCAGGCCAAAGCTTTGGTTATATATGGAGCAGCATTTGACAGGATTCATTACTACGGGCTCACCATAGCCCGTGCTACCTGGAACGTTTTGTTCCAGGTAGCGAATCTTAAACAACAACAGGATTCATTGCTACAATAGGCTATTGTTCAGCTTTCTGTAACGTGCCACTGAGAGACAGTAAAGTAACGTTAAGGCGTTGTTGTTGTAAAGAGTTTCTTTTGTGAATAAATTGTCGTTGTTAATGTGAACTGAGTTTTGATGAGGTATCAACTCCTAAATCGTTCTCTCTGTCCGTTTCGTGAAGGACTTCATCTCCCATTCGGTATCCAGTGTCTGGCCTCCTATTTCCATCCCGCAGTTACATTACCCTTCATTTACTTGGGTTAAATTTTAGTAGCCATTTGTTTGACCTTTCCTTTAGTTTGTTTAGGTCATCTTGTAGCCTCATACTATCCTCCTCTGTCTTAATCCTCCTCATAATTTTTGCATCATCAGCAAACATTGAGAGAAACGAGTCTATTCCCTTTGGGAGATCATTTACGTATATTAGGAACAGTACAGAGCCAAGAACTAATCCCTGTGGGATTCCACTGGTGACACCTCACCACTCTGAAGCCTCACCCCTCACAGTGTCTCTCTGTCTTCTGTTGCTTAGGTACTCCCTTATTCAGTGGAGTATCTTCCCCTACTGTATCGAAGGTTTTCTGGCATTCCCAAAATATGCAGTCTGCCTACCTCTCTCTTTCTTGCCTGATTTTTGTTGCCTAGTCATTGAATTCAATCACTCCTGTGAGGCATGATCTGCCATCCGTGAACCCATGCTGATGTTGTGATACAAAGTTCTTCCACTCCAGATATTCCTATATCATAAATTCAGAATATCCAATCCAGATGGTTCACAAAGATGAGTGTGTACTCATCTATTTCTACTCACCTATTTCTGTCTGCAGGATCGAGCATTGACTCTTGGATCCCGCCTTTCGAGCATCGGTTGTTTACAGCAATGACTCCGGTCCTATTTCCCTATCATACCTAGTTTTAAAATTAAGAATAGTATTTGCTTCCACAAACTGTTCCTTAAGTGCATTCCATTTTTCCACTACTCTCACGCTAAAAGAAAACTTTCTAACATCTCTGTGACTCATCTGAGTTTCCAGCTTCCACCCATGTCCCCTCGTTCTGTTACTATTCCATGTGAACATTTCGTCTCTGTCCATTCTGTGAATCCCCCTGAGTATTTTATACGTTCCTATCAGTTCCCCCCACTCCCTTCTTTTTTCTAGTGTCGTAAGGGACTGTTCCTTCAGGCGCTCCTCATACCCCATCCCTCATAACTCTGGGACGAGTCTCGTTGCAAACCTCTGAACCTTTTCCAGTTTCCTTATATGCTTCTTCAGATGGGGGCTCTGAACTTCAGATGGGGAATGATGTTCTAACTTTTGCCAGTGTAGAATACACTGCTGTCGTTATCCTATTTATATGTGCTTCAGGGGATAGGTTAGGTGTTACGTCCACACCCAGGTCTCTTTCTCGCATCGTCACAGGGAGGCAGTTCTCCTTCATTGTGTATTGTCCCTTTGGTCTTCTATCTCCTAGTCACATTTCCATAACTTTACGTTTGCTCGTGTTGAATTCCAGTAGCCATATCTCTGACCATCTCTGCAACCTGTTCAGGTCCTCTTGGAGGATCCTGCAATCCTCATCTGTCACAACTCTTCTCATCAACTTTGCGTCATCCGCAAACATCGACATGTAGGACTCTACTCCTGTAAACATGTCGTTAACATATATTAGAAATAGAATTAGTCCCAGCACCGATCCTTGAGGTACTCCACTCGTTACTGTTCACCAGTCCGACTTTTCGTCCATTACCGTAACTCTTTGGCTCCTTCCTGTTAGGTAGATCCTTATCCATGCTAGGACCTTTCCCCCACCCCCGCCTGCCTCTCGAGTTTGACCAGCAGTCTCATGTGCGGTACTGTATCAAAGGCTTTTTGGCAGTCCAGAAATATGCAGTCTGCCCAACCATCTCTGTCCTGTCATATCTTCGTTATTTTATCATAAAATTTCAAAAGGTTAGTTAGGCACAATTTCACTTTCCAGAACCCATGCTGATGTTTGTTCACAAACCTAACGTTCTCCAGGTGTGCAACCAGGCGTAGCCTAATTATTATTCTTTCAAGTATTTTACAGGGAATGCTTGTCAGTGATACAGGTCTACAGTTAAGTGCCTCCTCCCTATCACCTTTCTTGAAAATCGGTAAAACATTTGCCTTCTTCCAGCAACTGGGCAATTCTCCTGACATAAGTGACTCATTAAAGATCATTGCCAGAGGCACGCTGGGAGCCTGCGCTGCCTCTTTTAGTGTCCACGGTGATACTTTGTCTGGTCCAACCGCTTTAGTTGCATCCAGTGTTGTCAACTGTTTCATTACCTCCTCTGCTGTCACCTCTATATCTGATAGTCTTCCATCTAGGGTAATCGCTTCTAACAATGGGAGCTGCTCAGGCTCAGTTGTGAACACTCCATGGAAGCTGGCATTCAGTACCTCGCAGATTTCCTTGTCTCTTTCAGTATATGCCCCTTCTGTTTTCCTTAGTCTTGTCACTTGGTCGTCACCGACATTTTGTACTCACCTAGTTGTACTCACCTAGTTGTTGGTTGTGGGGGTTGAGCTCTGGCTCTTTGGTCCCGCCTCTCAACCGTCAATCAACAGGTGTACAGGTTCCTGAGCCTATTGGGCTTTATCATATCTACACTTGAAACTGTGTATGGAGTCAGCCTCCACCACATTACTTCCTAATGCATTCCATTTGTCAACCACTCTGACACTAAAAAAGTTCTTTCTAATATCTCTGTGGCTCATTTGGGCACTCAGTTTCCACCTGTGTCCCCTAGTGCGTGTGCCCCTTGTGTTAAATAGCCTATCTTTATCAACCCTGTCGATTCCCTTGAGAATCTTGAATGTGGTGATCATGTCCACCCTAACTCTTCTGTCTTCCAAAGAAGTGAGGTTTAATTCCCGTAGTCGCTCCTCGTAGCCCATACCTCTCAGCTCGGGTACTAGTCTGGTGGCAAACCTTTGAACCTTTTCCAGTTTAGTCTTATGCTGGACTACATATGATCTCCATGCTGGAGCCGCATACTCCAGGATTGGTCTGACATATGTGGTATATAATGTTCTGAAAGATTCCTTACACAAGTTTCTAAAGGCCGTTCTTATGTTAGCCAACCTGGCATATGCTGCTGATGTTATCCTCTTGATATGAGCTTCAGGGGACAGGTCTGGCGTGATATCAACCCCCAGGTCTTTCTCTCTCTCTGACTCCTGAAGTATTTCGTCTCCCAAATGATACCTTGTATCTGGTCTCCTGCTTCCTACCCCTATCTTCATTACATTACATTTGCTTGGGTTAAACTCTAACAACCATTTGTTCGACCATTCCTGCAGCTTGTCCAGGCTTCTTGAAACCCCAAGCTGTCCTCCTCTGTCTTAATCCTTCTCATAATTTTGTCGTCGTCAGCAAACACTGAGAGGAATGAGTCTATACCCTCTGGGAGATCATTTACGTATATCAGAAACAGGATAGGTCCGAGTACAGAGCCCTGTGCGACTCCACTGGTGACTTCACGCCAATCTGAGGTCTCACCCCTCACTGTAACTCTCTGCTTCCTATTGCTTAGGTACTCCCTTCACCACTGGAGCGCCCTACCAGTTACTCCTGCCTGTTTCTCCAGCTTATGCATCAACCTTTTATGGGGGTACTGTGTCAAAGGCTTTCCGACAATAAAAAAAATGCAGTCCGCCCATCTTTCTCTTTCTTGCTTAACCTTTGTCACCTGATCGTAGAATTCTATCAAGCCTGTAAGGCAAGATTTACCCTCCCTGAACCCATGTTGATGAGTTGTTACGAAGTCTCTTCTCTACAGATGTGTTACTAGGTTTTTTCTCACAATTTTTTGCATCACCTTGCATGGTATACAAGTTAAGGACACTGGCCTGTAGTTCAGTGCCTCTTGTCAGTCACTCTTTTTGTATATTGGGACTACATTAGCCGTCTTCCATATTTCTGGTAGGTCTCTCGTTTCCAGTAACCTACTATACACTATGGAGAGTGGCAAACAAATTGTTCCTGCACACTCTTTCAATACCCATGGTGAGATTCCGTCTGGCCCAACAGCTTTTCTCACGTTCAGCTCCAATAGGTGCTTCTTGATCTCATCACGTGTAATTTCGAACCTTTCCAAGGTCGCCTGGTTTGCTGCCACCTCTCTTAGCGCCGTGACTTCTCCTTGTTCTATTGTAAAGACCTCCTGGAACCTTTTGTTGAGTTCCTCACACACCTCTTTGTCATTCTCTGTGTACCTGTCCTCACCCACCCTAAGTTTCATCACCTGTTCCTTCACTGTTGTCTTCCTCCTGATGTGACTGTGTAGTAGTTTTGGTTCGGTCTTGGCTTTGTTAGCTATACCAATTTCATACCTTTTCTCAGCTGCTCTTCTCACACTGACATACTCGTTCCTGGTTCTCTGGTATCTCTCTCTACTTTCTGGTGTTCTGTTATTACGGAAGTTCCTCCATGCCCTTTTGTTCAGCTCCTTTGCTTTCATACATTCCCTATTAAACCACGGATTCTTCTTTTGCTTCTCTGTTTTTTTTCCTGTCGGGCTGGGACAAACCTACTTACAGCCTCCTGACACTTTTGGGTGACATAGTCCATCATGTCTTGTACGGGCTTGGTTCTGAGTTCTGTGTCCCATTGCATATCCCTTAGGAATTTATTCATCTCCTCATAGTTTCCCTTTCGGTGTGTGTGTGTGTGTACTCACCTAGTTGTACTCACCTAGTTGTGCTTGCGGGGGTTGAGCTCTGGCTCTTTGGTCCCGCCTCTCAACCGTCAATCAACAGGTGTACAGTTTCCTGAGCCTATTGGGCTCTATCATATCTACACTTGAAACTGTGTATGGAGTCAGCCTCCACCACATCGCTTCCTAATGCATTCCATTTGTCAACCACTCTGACACTAAAAAAGTTCTTTCTAATATCTCTGTGGCTCATTTGGGCACTCAGTTTCCACCTGTGTCCCCTAGTGCGTGTGCCCCTTGTGTTAAACAGCCTGTCTTTATCAACCCTGTCGATTCCCCTCAGAATCTTGAATGTGGTGATCATGTCCCCCCTAACTCTTCTGTCTTCCAACGAAGTGAGGTTTAATTCCTGCAGTCGCTCCTCGTAGCTCATACCTCTCAGCTCGGGTACTAGTCTGGTGGCAAACCTTTGAACCTTTTCCAGTTTAGTCTTATGCTTGACTAGATAGGGACTCCATGCTGGAGCTGCATACTCCAGGATTGGCCTGACATATGTGGTATACAAAGTTCTGAATGGTTCTTTACACAAGTTTATGAATGCAGTTCGTATGTTGGCCAACCTGGCATATGCCGGTGATGTTATCTCTTGATATGTGCTGCAGGGACAGGTCTGGCGTGATATCAACCCCCAAATCTTTTCTTTCTCTGACTCCTGAAGAATTTCCTCTCCCAGATGGTACCTTGTATCTGGCCTCCTGCTTCCTACACCTATCTTCATTACATTACATTTGGTTGGGTTAAACTCTAACAACCATTTGTTCGACCATTCCTCAGCTTCTCTAGGTCTTCTTGAAGCCTCAAACAGTCTTCTTCTGTTTTAATCCTTCTCATAATTTGGCATCGTCGCAAACATTGAGAGAAATGAATCAACACCCTCGGGAGATCATTTACATATATCAGAAACAAGATAGGACCGAGTACAGAGCCCTGTGGACTCCACTGGTGACTTCACGCCAATCGGAGGTCTCACCCCTCACCGTAACTCTCTGCTTCCTATTGCTTAGGTACTCCCTTATCCACTGGAGCACCTTACCAGCTACACCTGCCTGTCTCTCCATTTATGTACCACCGCTTATGCGGCACTGTGTCAAAGCTTTCCGTCAATCCAAGAAATGCAGTCCGCCCAACCCCTCTCTTTTTCTAGCTTAATCTTTGTCACCTCATCGTAGAATTTTATCAAGCCTGTGAGGCAAGATTTACCCTCCCTGACCCATGTTGGCGATTTGTCACGAAGTCCCTTCTCTCCAGATGTATTACAAGGTTTTTTCTCACGATCTTCTCCATCACCTTGCATGGTATACAAGTCAAGGACACTGGCCTGTAGTTCAGTGCCTCTTGCCTGTCCCCCTTTTTGTATATTGGGACCACATTTGCCGTCTTCCATATTTCTGGTAGTTCTCCCGTCTCCAGTGACTTACTATACACTATGGAGAGTGGCAAGCAAAGTGCCTCTGCACACTCTTTCA
>WNGS01006939.1:0-13663 GCA_020271785.1 Procambarus virginalis
GCCAAATTCTGGCTCTCTGCATGTATTCGCAGTTGCGAATTACGAATTTTATGAGAAAATGTGCCAATTACTTAAAGCAGCGAGGGATCGCATTTTGCCCAAACCTCCCTGCAGTTTTCAAAATATTCCAAACAAACAAATTCGACGCTTGAGCCATATTTTGGAGCCAAATTCTGGCTCTCGGCACGTATTCGCAGTTTGAAATTACGAATTTTATACCGAAAATATGCCAATTACTGAGAGCGCGATGGGTCACATTTTGCCCAAAACCCTCCTGCAGTTTTCAAATATCCCAAACATCTCAAATTCGACGCTGAGCCATATTTTGGAGCCAAATTCTGGCTCTCTGCACGTATTCGCAGTTTGAAATTACGAATTTTATACCGAAAATATGCCATATACTGAGAGCAGCGAGGGTCACATTTTGCCCAAGCACCCAACTGCAGTTTTCAAAAATCCCAAACGTCCCAAATTCGTCGCTTGAGCCATATTTTGGAGCCAAATTCTGGCTCTCTGCACGTATTCGCAGTTTGAAATTACGACATTTATAACGAAAATATGCCAATTACTGAGAGCGGCGATGGATCACATTTTTCCCAAACCCTCCCTGCAGTTTTCAAAATATCCCAAACTTCCCAAATTCGTCGCTTGAGCAACATTTTGGAGCCAAATTCTGGCTCTCTGCAAGTATTCGCAGGTACGATTGGTTGATTGAATATATGTAGTGAATTCGTTCACTACATGCGAGAGCGGAGGCTTATTTCCGCCGTTTACCCGTTGGAGCTTTCTCTGTGCCAGAACATTGCCGGAGACTGGGGAGGTCTAACGGGTAAACGGCGGGAGTAAGCCCCCTCTCTCGCATGTAGTGAACGAATTCACTACATATACGATATATATGATGCAAACTCGTATTTAATAGAAAATGCACATTAAATACATTATTTTCAATCAACCATTTGTATCTCGGTAAAGTAGCGAGTAGGACATTGATTAGGCGAGAAACCTTGTTTTTATTGCATATTTCGACGTTTCAGCCGCATTAGAGCTGATGCGGAGGAGGCAACGGCAACTTGTCTGATTAGAGCTAAAACAGCTCTAATGCGGCTGAAACGTCGAAATATGCAATAAAAACAAGGTTTCTCTCCTAATCACTATCTTAGTCGCTATTGTAACGAGGTACGAATGGTTGATTGAAAATAATGTATTTAATGTGAATTTGCAATTAATTACGCGTATACGTCAGATTTGTCGCATATGTAATGAATTAATAACAATAAACTGGCAATCCTTAAAAACGTGGGAAATACGACGAGATAGTCCATTATTCGTTCAAATCACACAAATCAATGTGTTTTCATTAGAATTAACTAAAATGTTCCAGATTTTCCGTGTATGTTACAGAAAGAAGATGTACTGCAAAAACAGCTATAATGCGGCTGAAACGTCGAAATATGCAATAAAATCAGGGTTTCTCTCCTTGGATACGGATTGTCAGTTTATTGTTATTAATTCATTACATATGCGACAAATCTGATGTATACTTTTATTGATTGCAAATTCACATTAAATACATTATTTCAATCAACCATTCGTACCTCGTTAACGTTCGAGTAAGATATTGATTAGAAGAGAAACCCTGTTTTTATTGCATATTTCGACGTTTCAGCCGCATTAGAGCTGTTTTAGCTCTAATCAGACAAGTTGCCGTTGCCTCCTCCGCATCAGCTCTAATGCGGCTGAAACGTCGAAATATGCAATAAAAACAAGGTTTCTCTCCTAATCACTATCTTAGTCGCTATTGTAACGAGGTACGAATGGTTGATTGAAAATAATGTATTTAATGTGAATTTGCAATTAATTACGCGTATACGTCAGATTTGTCGCATATGTAATGAATTAATAAACAATAAACTGGCAATCCTTAAAAACGTGGGAAATACGACGAGATAGTCCATTATTCGTTCAAATCACACAAATCAATGTGTTTTCATTAGAATTAACTAAAATGTTCCAGATTTTCCGTGTATGTTCCAGAAAGAAGATGTACTGCAAAAACAGCTCTAATGCGGCTGAAACGTCGAAATATGCAATAAAATCAGGGTTTCTCTCCTTGGATACGGATTGTCAGTTTATTGTTATTAATTCATTACATATGCGACAAATCTGATGTATACGCGTAATTTATTGCAAATTCACATTAAATACATTATTTTCAATCAACCATTCGTACCTCGTTAAATTAGCGAGTAAGATATTGATTAGGAGAGAAACCCTGTTTTTATTGCATATATCGACGTTTCAGCCGGATTAGAGCGGTTTTAGCTTTAATCAGACAAGTTGCCGTTGCCTCCTCCGCATCAGCTCTAATGCGGCTGAAACGTCGAAACATGCAATAAAAACAGGGTTTCTCTCATGATCAATATATTACTCGCTATTTTAACGAGGTACGATTGGTTGATTGAATATATGTAGTGAATTCGTTCACTACATGCAAGAGCGGGGGCTGACTCCGGCCGTTTACCCGTTGGAGCTTTCTCTGTGCGAGAACATTGCCGGAGACTGGAGGAGATCCAACGGGTAAACGGCGGGAGTAAGCCCCCACTCTCGCATGGGATGTTTGGGATATTTTGAAAACTGCAGGGTGGGTTTGGGCAAAATGCGATCCATCGCTGCTTTCAGTAATTGGCATATTTTCGGTATAAAAGTAGTAATTTCAAACTGCGAATACATACAAAGAGCCAGAATTTGCCTCCAAAATATGGCTCAAGGGTCGAATTTGGGATGTTTCGGATATTTTGAAAACTGCAGAGGGGTTTGGGCAAAATGTGACCCATCGCCGCTCTCAGTAATTGGCACATTTTCGGTATAAAATGTCGTAATTTCAAACTGCGAATACGTGCAGAGAGCCAGAATTTGGCTCCAAAATATGGCTCAAGGGTCGAATTTGGGATG
The DNA here is from genome assembly GCA_020271785.1 of Procambarus virginalis. Lineage (NCBI taxonomy): Eukaryota > Metazoa > Arthropoda > Malacostraca > Decapoda > Cambaridae > Procambarus > Procambarus virginalis. Next base: position 2,953 of record WNGS01006939.1, read on the forward strand.
TTTGTGATATATTTTAAAACTGCAGGGGGGTTTGGGCAAAATGTGACCCATCGCTGCTCTCAGTAATTGGCATATTTACGGTATAAAAAGTCGTAATTTCAAACTGCGAATAAGTGCAGAGATCCAGAATTTGGCTCCAAAATATGGCTCAAGCGTCGAATTTGGAATGTTTGGGATATTTTGAAAACTGCAGTGGGGGTTTGGGCAAAATATGACCCATCGGCGCTCTAAGTAATTGGCACATTTTCGGTATAAAATTTGAAATTTCAAACTGCGAATACGAGCAGAGAGCCAGAATTTGGCTCCGAAATATGGTTCAAGGGTCGAATTTGGGATGTTTGTGATATATTTTAAAACTGCAGGGGGGATTGGGCAAAATGTGACCCATCGCCGATCTCAGTAATTGGCATATTTTCGGTATAAAAAGTCGTAATTTCAAACTGCGAATAAGTGCAGAGAGCCAGAATTTTGCTCCAAAATATGGCTCAAGCGTCGAATTTGGGATGTTTGGGATATTTTGAAAACTGCAGGGAGGGTTTGGGCAAAATGCGATCCATCGCTGCTTTCAGTAATTGGCATATTTTCGGTATAAAAAGTCGTAATTTCAAACTGCGAATACGTTCAGAGAGCCAGAGTTTGGCTCTAAAATATGGCTTAAGGGTCGAATTTGGGATGTTTCGGATATTTTGAAAACTGCAGGGTGGGTTTGGGCAAAATGTGACCCATCGCCGCTATCAGTAATTTTCATATTTTCGGTATAAAAATTCGTAATTTCAAACTGCGAATACGTGCAGAGAGCCAGAATTTGGCTCCAAAATATGGTTCAATCGTCGAATTTGGGATGTTTCGGATATTTTGTAAACCGCAGTTGGGGTTTGGGCAAAATGTGACCCATCGCCGCTCTAAGTAATTGCCATATTTTCGGTATAAAAAGTCGTAATTTAAAACTGCGAATATGTGCAGAGAGCCAGAATTTGGGGCAACGGTAACTTGTCTGACTAGAGCTAAAACAGCTCTAATGCGGCTGAAACGTCGAAATATGCAATAAAAACAAGGTTTCTCTCCTAATCAATGTCCTACTCGCTACTTTACCGAGATACAAATGATTGATTGAAAATAATGTATTTATTGTGAATTTGCAATTAATTACGCGTATACATCAGATTTGTTGCATATGTAATTAATTAATAACAATAAACTGGCAATCCTTAAAAACGTGGGAAAAACGACGAGATAGTCCATTATTCGTTCAAATCACACAAATCAATGTGTTTTCATTAGAATTAACTAAAATGTTCCAGATTTTCCGTGTATGTTACAGAAAGAAGATGTACTGCAAAAACAGCTCTAATGCAGCTGAAACGTCGAAATATGCAATAAAATCAGGGTTTCTCTCCTTGCATACAGATTATCAGTTTATTGTTATTAATTCATTATATATGCGACAACTCTGATGTATACGCGTAATTAATTGCAAATTCGCATTAAATACATTATTTTCAATCAACCATTCGTACCTCGTTAAATTAGCGAGTAAGATATTGATAAGGAGAGAAACCCTGTTTTTATTGCATATTTCTACGTTTCAGCCGGATTAGAGCGGTTTTAGCTCTAATCAGACAAGTTGTCGTTGCCTCCTCCGCATCAGCTCTAATGCGGCTGAAACGTCGAAACATGCAATAAAAACAGGGTTTCACTCATGATCAATATATTACTCGCTATTTTAACAAGGTACGATTGGTTGATTGAATATATGTAGTGAATTCGTTCACTACATGCGAGAGCGGGGACTTACTCCCGCCGTTTACCCATTGGAGCTTTCTCTGTGCCAGAACATTGCCGGAGACTGGAGGAGGTCCAACGGGTAAATTGCGAGAGTAAGCCCCTTATTCTCGCATGTAGTGAACGAATTCACTACATATACGATATATATGATGCAAACTCGTATTTAATTGCAAATGTACATAAAATACATTATTTTCAATCAGCCATTTGTATCTCGGTAAAGTAGCGAGTAGGACATTGATTAGGAGAGAAACCTTGTTTTTATTCCACATTTCGACGTTTCAGCCGCATTAGAGCTGTTTTAGCTCTAATAAGACTCCGCATCAGCTCTAATGCGGCTGTAACGTCGAAATATGCAATAAGAACAGGGTTTCTCTCCTAATCAATATCTTACTCGCTATTGTAACGAGGTACGAAAGGTTGATTTCAATAATGTATTTAATGTGAATTTGCAATTAATTACGCGTATAGATCAGATTCGTCGCATATGTAATGAATTAATAACAATAAACTGACAATCCGTATCCAAGGAGAGAAACCCTGATTTTATTGCATATTTCGACGTTTCAGCCGCATTAGAGCTGTTTTTGCAGCTTTCTGTAACATACATAATCTTCTTTCTGTAACATACACGGAAAATCTGGAACATTTTAGTTAATTCTAATGAAAACACATTGATTTGTGTGATTTGAACGAATAATTGACTATCTCGTCGTATTTCCCACGTTTTTAAGTATTGCCAGTTTATTGTTATTAATTCATTACATATGCGACAAATCTATCTCGTCGTTTTACCCACGTTTTTAAGGATTTTTAAGTTTTTTTTTAAGTTTATTGTTATTAAGTCATTACATATGCGACAAATCTGATGTATACGCGTAATTAATTGCAAATTCACATTAAATACATTATTTTCAATCAACCATTCGTACCTCGTTACAATAGCGACTAAAATATTGATTAGGAGAGAAACCCTGTTTTTATTGCATATTTCGACGTTTCAGGCGCATTAGAGCTGATGCTGAGGAGGCAACGGCAACTTGTCTGATTAGAGCTAAAACAGCTCTAATACGGCTGAAACGTCGAAATATGCAATAAAAACAAGGCTTCTCTCCTAATCAATGTCCTACTCGTTACTTTACCGAGATACAAATGGCTGATTGAAAATAATGTATTTAATGTGCATTTGCAATTAAATACGAGTTTGCATCATATATATCGTATATGTAGTCAATTCGTTCTCTACATGCGAGAGTGGGGGCTTACTCCCGCCGTTGACCCGTTGAACCTCCTCCAGTCTCTGGCAATGTTCTGGCACAGAGAAAGCTCCAACAGGTAAACAGCGTGAGTAAGCCCCCGCTCTCGGCTGAAGAGGCAACGGCAACTTGTCTGATTAGAGCTAAAACAGCTCTAATACGGCTGAAACGTCGAAATATGCAATAAAAACAAGGCTTCTCTCCTAATCAATGTCCTACTCGCTACTTTACCGAGATACAAATGGCTGATTGAAAATAATGTATTTAATGTGCATTTGCAATTAAATACGAGTTTGCATCATATATATCGTATATGTAGTCAATTCGTTCTCTACATGCGAGAGTGGGGGCTTACTCCCGCCGTTGACCCGTTGAACCTCCTCCAGTCTCTGGCAATGTTCTTGCACAGAGAAAGCTCCAACGGGTAAACGGCGTGAGAAAGCCCCCGCTCTCGCATGTAGTGAACGAATTCACTACACATATTCAATCAAACAAACGTACCTCGTTAAAATAGCGAGTAATATATTGAAATTACGAATTTTTATACCGAAAATATGCCAATTACTGAGAGCGGCGATCGGTCATATTTTGCCTAAATCCCAAATGCTATTCAGCAATTGGCATATTTTCGGTTTAAAAGTCGTAATTTCAAACTGCGAATACATGCAGAGAGCCAGAATTTGGCTCCAAAATATGGCTCAGTAAATTGCATATTTTCGGTATAAAAATTCGTAATTTCAAACTGCAAATACGTACCGAGAGCCAGAATTTGGCTCCAAAATATGGCTCAAACGACGAATTTGGGATGTTTGGGATATTTTGAAAACTGCTGGGAGGGTTTGGGCAAAATGTGACCCATCGCCGCTCTCAGTAATTGGCACATTTTCGGTATAAAAATTCGTAATTTCAAACTGCGAATAAATGCCGAGAGCCAGAATTTGGCCCCAAAATATGGATCAAGCGTCGAACTTGGGTTGTTTGGAATATTTTGAAAACTGCAGGGAGGGTTTGGGCTAAATGTGACCCATCGCCGCATTCAGTAATTGGCATATTTTCGGTATAAAAATCTTAATTTAAAACTGCGAATACGTGCAGAGAGCCAGAATTTGGCTCCAAAATATGGCTCAATCGTCGAATTTGGATGTTTGGGATATTTTGAAAACTGCAGTGGGGGTTTGGGCAAAATATGACCATCGCCGCTCTCAGTAATTGGCATATTTTCGGTATAAAAATTCATAATTTCAAACTGCGAATACGTGCAGAGAGCCAGAATTTGGCTCCAAAATATTGCTCAAGAGTCTAATTTTATGATGTTTCGGATAATTTGAAAACTTCAGAGGGGTTTGGGCAAAATGTGACCCATCGCCGCTCTCAGTGATTGGCATATTTTCGGTATAAAAATTCGTAATTTCAAACTGCGAATACGTGCAGAGAGCGAGAATTTGACTCCAAAACATTGTTCAAGCGTCGCATTTGGGATGTTTGGGATAATTTAAAAACTGCAGGGAGGGTTTTGGCTAAATGTGACCCATCGCCGCTTTCAGTAATTGGCATATTTTCGGTATAAAAATCTTAATTTAAAACTGCGAATACGTACAGAGAGCCAGAATTTGGCTCCAAAATATGGCTCAAGGGTTGAATTTGGGATGTATCGGATATTTTGAAAACTGCAGGGGGGTTTGGGCAAAATTTGACCCATCGCCGTTCTCAGTAATTGGCATATTTTCGGTATAAAATGTCGTAATTTCAAACTGCGAATACGTGCTGAGAGCCAGAATTTGGCTCCAAAATATGGCTCAAGGGTCGAATTTGGAATGTTTGTGATATATTTTAAAACTGCAGGGGGGTTTGAGCAAAATGTGACCCATCGGTGCTCTCAGTAATTGGCATATTTACGGTATAAAAATCATAATTTCAAACTGCGAATAAGTGCAGAGAGCCAGAATTTGGCTCCAAAATATTGCTCAAGAGTCTAATTTTATGATGTTTCGGATAATTTGAAAACTTCAGAGGGGTTTGGATATATTAGATTTAATATATTACACCAGCCGTTTACCCGTTGGAGCTTTATCTGTGCCAGAACATTGCCAGAGACTGGAGGAGGTTCAACGGGTCAACGGCGGGAGTAAGCCCCCACTCTCGCATGTAGTGAACGAATTGACTACATATACGATATATATGATGCAAACTCGTATTTAATTGCAAATGCACATTAAATACATTATTTTCAATCAAGCATTCGTATCTCGTTAAATTAGCGAGTAAGATATTGATTAGGAGAGAAACCCTGTTTTTATTGCATATTTCGACGTTTCAGTCGGATTAGAGCCGTTTTAGCTCTAATCAGACAAGTTGCCGTTGCCTCCTCCGCATCAGCTCTAATGCGGCTGAAACCTCGAAATATGCAATAAAAACAGGGTTTCTCTCATGATCAATATATTACTCGCTATTTTAACGAGGTACGATTGTTTGATTGAATATATGTAGTGAATTCGTTCACTACAAGCGAGAGCGGGGGCTTACTCCCGCCGTTTACCCGTTGGAGCTTTATCTGTGCCAGAACATTGCCAGAGTCTGGGGGAGGTTCAACGGGTCAACGGCGGGAGTAAGCCCCCACTGTCGCATGTAGTGATCGAATTCACTACATATACGATATATATGACGCAAACTCGTATTTAATTGCAAATGCCCATTAAATACATTTTTTTAATCAACCATTTGTATCTCGGTAAAGTAGCGAGTAGGACATTGATTAGGCGAGGAACCTTGTTTTTATTGCATATTTCGACGTTTCAGCCGCATTAGAGCTGTTTTAGCTCTAATCAGACTCCGCATCAGCTCTAATGCGGCTGAAACGTCGAAATATGCAAAAAAAACAGGGTTTCTCTCCTATCATATCTTACTCGCTATTGCAACGAGGTGCGAATGGTTGATTTAAATAATGTATTTAATGTGAATTTGCAATTAATTACGCGTATTTCTCAGGAGAGAAACCCTGATGTTATTGCATATTTCGACGTTTCAGCCGCATTTGAGCCATATTTGGGAGCCAAATTCTGGCTCTCTGCACGTATTCGCAGTTTGATATTACGACTTTTTATACCGAAAGTATGCAAATTACTGAGAGCGGCGATGGGTCACATTTTGCCCAAACCCCCCTGCAGTTTTATAATATATCACAAATATCCAAATTCGACCTTTAAACCATATTTCGGAGCCAAATTCTGGCTCTCTGCCGTATTCGCAGTTTGAAATTACGAAATTTATGCCGAACATGTGCCATTACTGAGAGCAGCGATGGGTCACATTTTGACCATACTGTCATGTTCACAGAAAATGGTACCATCCGTTTTCTATGTGCGGCGGCTGGACGCCACTAGACTAGAGAAGGTAAACAAAGCACAGGACGCCTGCCAAGCTTGGGAGCCATAGTCATGTAATCGTTTATTATTATTAAAGTCAGTAACCAGGAATGACTTTACATCAACCTTACTACCAAGACTATCTCAGCTATACACAGACACCACACTGGCGACGAGGATGAACTGGGAACGCAGGTATTTTGTTCAACAAAACACAAGGAAGGAGCATGCTGTCTCGCCCAGAGGAGGAAGGAGAAGCTGTCTGTGAGCACCATACCCGATGCTGTATGCAACCCCATGCTGTGTGCTGACTGTTGCTGTGTGCTGATCGTTGCTGTGTGCTGGCCGTTGCTGTGTGCTGGCCGTTGCTGTGTGCTGGCCAATGCTGTGTGCTACCCAAGCTGTGCTGAGTGTTGCTGTGAGAGGAATCTGCCGACGCTGTGTACGAAACGACGCTTTGATGCAGTGTACAAAACCCGATGTTTTGGTTACGAAACGACGCTTCGTGCTACAAAATTCTTCACGCTGTGAACCAACTGCTGCCTACTGCTGCCAACTGCTGCCTACTGCTGCCAACTGCTGCCTACTGCTGCCTACTGCTGCCAACTGCTGCCAATTGCTGTACCAACTGCTAACAACTGCTGTGTTGCTGTGAGTAGGAACAACACATGTACACAAGGGCTAGGTAAGAAGTCAGTTGCTGCTGTGTTGTGCACTGTTGTGAACTTTTGCATTAAAATGCTTGTGTGCTTTGCAAAATTAAAGTAATTACAGTGAATTCTTAAATAACATATACAGTGCAGTAAGTGTTATATATTCTGAGGAACATTTTAAGTGATAAGTTTAAATTTATTCAGTAAAAATGGCAAATATACCTCAGTTTCCTGCATTTGATCCTGACTGTGACCAGACAAACCTGTCACAGAGGTGGGTCAAATGGCTTAAAAGGTTTGAAAATTTGTTGATAGTTTCTGACATCAAAAGTGCTGAAAGAAAGCGTGCCTTTCTGCTTCACTATGCAGGTGATAGAGTTTGTGATATCTTTGATACACTGAAAGATACTGGTGGTGCCAAAGATTATGACACTGCCAAGGCCAAATTAACTGAGCATTTCAAACCAAGGCAAAATACTGCTATGGAAATTATGCATTTCAGGAGAGCAAAACAACTCTCTAATGAAACTGTTGATCAATACCATACACGTCTGCAGGGTTTAGCAACCCATTGTGAGTTTGCTGATGTTGACAAAGAAATCAAACAGCAAATAATTGAAACATGCACATCTACACGTCTTCGTCGAAGAGCTCTAGAACTTGTTGATGATGAAAGTTCTCTTACCAAGATACTGGATATGGCTCGTCGAATGGAAGATGCTGCACGTGATGCTCGTGCCATGGAGTGCAGTGCCAACAACGGTTCTGCCACTGTTACTAACAGTCATGAAGTATGTAAGGTTCAGGGAGTACACCATGATCATAGAAGATATCATGCCAAACCTAACATTAAATTGAGCCGAGAACCACATCACAACTGGAGTCATGGAACAAGACTCAAGCAGTCACAACGACTCACATCAGAGGTTGTCAATAATAAATGTTACAATTGTGGAGGAGACTACCCACACCAAGATAATGTTTGTCCTGCACAAGGTAAGAAGTGCTATGAGTGTAGAAAACTAAATCATTTTGGTGCTATGTGTCGTTCCGCACTAAAGAAACCACAATCAATAAATAAAAGCAATGTACGAGGATCAAGTCATAGGAGTCGAGGTGGCAAACACAATATTGCACCTCAAATCAAGAATGTTAATAATATACAAGACAACATTTCATTACAACCAGTCTCAGATGACAGTGAATGTGATTATATTTATGGAGTACAATCAATCACAAAATGGAATGATCTTCCAAACAACCCAGAGACTATAGTATACATTGCTGGCATTTGTCTCAAAATTCTCATTGACACTGGATCAAACATTGACACCATTGCTGAGTGCCACTATGAAAAATTTAAAAAACAGTTCCCAAAGCTTGAAAACTATAATGGCAAAGCCACTGCCTATGCTTCAAAGGTAGCCTTACCAGTGATTGGAACTTTCACTGCAGAGATTAAGTCAAAGAATGCAATGCTCATTACTACATTCCATGTTGTTAGGAATGCAAAGGAGTCTTTACTCAGTTACAAGACTTCAACCAAATTGGGGCTACTTCAGCTTTCTAATGCTGTAGCAGTGGAATCTGCAAACAATGTTGATGCTATTGTTGCTGAATTTTCTGATCGGTTTAAATCCATAGGTTGTTATACTGATAGCAAGGTACATCTGCATATCAACCCAGATGTAATTCCAGTTGCCCAACCACATCGCCGACAACCATTCCATACTCGCAAGAAAGTCGATGCCGAACTGGATAGGCTGATAGAACTAGATATCATTGAACCGGTAACAGGCCCAACACCATGGGTAAGCCCAATTGTCACTCCACCAAAGCCGAAGAATCCAGATGAGATACGCATTTGTGTAGACATGCGTGTTCCCAACAAGGCAATAATGCGTGAACGCCATCCTACACCCACTGTAGATGATATGATTTACCGCTTGAATGGTGCAACTGTATTCAGCAAGTTAGATTTAAACAAGGGCTATCATCAGCTTGAACTTGATGATGAGAGTCGATTCATCACAACGTTTACGACACATCGAGGTCTGTATAGGTACAAGCGCCTGAGTTTTGGTATTAACAGTGCTGCTGAAGTATTCCAGCACATCATCAGCCAGGTATTGCAAGATATACCTAATGCTGACAACATGTCTGATGACATCATTGTTTATGGCCGTACCCAAGCTGAACACGACAAAGCTCTTCGTGCAACATTGCAACGCTTACGAGAAAAGAATTTGACGCTAAGCCGAGCAAAGTGTGAGTTCAATCAACATAAAATTGAATTCTTTGGACATGTACTTAGTGACAAAGGTCTGTCTCCAGATCCTAAGAAAGTTGCAGATATCAAGAATGCTGCACCTCCTTCAACATCCACTGAAGTACATAGTTTTCTGGGAATGGCAAACTACTGTTCTCGCTTCATTCCAGATTTTGCTACCATTACGAAGCCTCTACGTGAGCTCCTGAAGAAAAATGCATCATGGTACTGGAGCGATGTCGAGCAAAATGCATTTGATGCTGTGAAAGATGCACTAGTAGAAAATGCGACTGCTGCATACTTTGATCCATCAATGGACACTGAGTTAACGGTGGATGCTAGTCCTGTTGGTTTAGGTGCTGTGTTAGCCCAACACAAACCTGGTCAACCAGATTCAAGAGTAGTAATTGCCTACGCCAGCCGTTCTCTCACAGATGTTGAGCAACGATACAGTCAGACAGAGAAGGAAGCTCTTGCTCTTGTATGGGGCTGTGAACACTTCAATGTGTATCTGCTTGGTGCACCCTTTACCACGATAGTCACTGACCACAAACCGTTGGAGACCATCTTCAATAATCCAAAGTCCAAACCACCAGCTCGCATTGAGAGATGGGCTCTTCGTCTGCAACCATACAACTTTACGGTGAAATACAAGCCAGGTGCAGGCAATCCCGCTGATTACATCAGTCGACATCCTGCCAACAGTTTCACCATCACCAAGCATCAGCAAGTTGCCGAGGAATATGTACACTCTGTAACCTGTGATGCAGTCCCTAAGGCTCTCACTCTTGATGAAATCCGTACTGCAACCCTAGAGGACCCAACTCTGCAAGCAACAGTGGATGCATTGACTAAGAAAAAGTTTCCACGCATCCCACCCTCAGGAGTTGACCAAGATGCATTCAAAGCACTTGAACGCATCCAGACAGAATTAAGTGTTACGCAACAACGCGACACCGTGCTGCGAGGTACTCGTATCGTCATTCCAGCTGTTCTCCAGCAACGTGCTCTGAAGCTTGCACATCAAGGACACCAAGGTCTTGTAAGGACCAAACAGCTGCTACGAGAAAAGGTGTGGTTTCCTGGCATTGATCGTCAAGCTAAGGACATGCATGATGCCTGTGTCCCTTGCCAAGCTGCAGTGGATACTTCAAGACCAACACCTCTACAACCTTCACCACTACCTGCTGCACCATGGATGGAAGTATCGATGGATTTCTGTGGACCGCTACCAACTGGAGAGTACTTGATGGTAGTCATTGATGATCACTCACGTTATCCAGAAGTAGAAATCATCACTTCCACATCTGCAAAGGCTGTCATCCCGAACTCGACAAGATCTTTTCAAACTTTGGCATTCCTGAAGTTGTCAAGACGGACAATGGG
>WNGS01006940.1:11556-22371 GCA_020271785.1 Procambarus virginalis
CCCGCTGTCCTGCCTGGACATATGCAAGCGTACTCGTCCACTTTGCTTGCTAAGCATGCCTCGTCGCCGGCTGCAGGGAGTTGAACAAGGTCGTTACAGTAGCATTGGAAGTTGCAGGGCAGGAGGCACGTGGGAACGGCGGTCGGCGTCTCGACGAGGCCTGCGTCTCCAGGAACAAGGGCGGCAGCGTCTGTAAGCGGGAAAGAGCCATCACAAATCCCGTTTAGTTTGCCTGGGAGGTGGAGGGATAAGCGTATATTGTGAATGAGTAGTAGCACCGCTAACGGTCTGACAAGTGCATGAGGAGGGGGCACCTAGCAGAGAGGGAGGTGAGCACGTTTACCACAGCACTGTGTCCGATTTACACACCAGCCTTTTTTTGCAATACTGGGGCGAAGAGTGCCACACCCATGTAGAAGGGGTAGAGCTCGAGTAGTGCAATGTTGAGTCGACACCCAGTCTTGCGGCACGTGCCCTGAAACCATGCCGCCCCCAGCGTTAGCCCGTATCCCTTGGAAGAAGCATCGGCGCACATTGAGAGAGAGGAGCACTTCCCCCACCTCCATCTGTGGGAAAGACTGTCACCCCATTGTAGTCACGGAGGAAGGTGCGCCAGGCGTCGAGGTCGAGCTTAGCCTCGGCGTCCAGGACACCAGCGTGAGGGGCGCTGGGCACCCGTGTGAGCGGGTGCAGTCGGCGCAGGAAGGCCCGGTCGCTCAGGATGACCGCGGTGGCGAATTGCAGTTTTCCCAATGATCGCCTGCAGGCCCGGAGGGGCATGCGCTCGAGACTCAGCGCGACTTCCACTGCCGCGGCGTACTTCGTTCTCTTGTCCCACAGGAGCCTTGTTTCCATCCTACCGGAGTCGATCTCCAAGCCTAGGAACGTGAGGGAGGAGCACGGGCCCTCTGTCTTGTGTGGTGCCAAGGGACCCCCAACCGCTCGCAGAGGGCGGTGAACACCAGCAGGCTGTGCTGCCACGCATGGAACGAGAACCTACGAAGAGGAAGTCGTCCAGTACCTTCACCACGTCGCGGACCCCGAACTTCTCAGCGAGGATCCATTGCAGGGCACTGGAAAAAGTTTCGAAGATGCGGCAGGAGGGGGCAGCTCCCATGCTGAGCATCCTCTCGTAGTAGTACTGCCCCATAAGAAAACCAAGGAGATGGTAGTCACTCGGGTGTACTGGGATGATCCGGAACGCTTCGGCGATGTCGCACTTCGCCAGGTGGGCCCCCGGCGACCGGCTGACAACCATTGCCACTGTGGCATTGATAGACTGGTAGTTGACGGAGGTCGATTCCCGCGGGATATGGCGTTCACAATGTCAGAGGAGTAAGGGTAGCGGATTTGTGCAGGAGCCGGTATTTACCTGGCGTACCTCTCCTCAAGGCTATGGCGAACACTTGAATTCTCAAACTGGGGGGCGTTGTAGGGGCCAGCAATGCGTCCTAAGCTCAATTCCCTTTCGAGCATGGGCCCGACGATGTGCGGGAGGTCCGTTGTAGCCTGGGGGTTGCGTGAAGAAAGGGGGGTCCGCGCCCCTTCAAAACCGAGAAGAACCCCCCCTTGAAACCCCCACGACATACTCTCGCAGGGGGTATCCCTCTAGGAGGATATCAAGGGCGGCGGCGTCTACCGGAGTCGTTATGCCGGTGTTCTGCTTGCGCTTATCCTGTGGTGTCTTCGGGGGCGCTGGTGATGTGGGGGCTCGCCACGAGGCTGCGTTGGAGGACATGTGTTGTAGGCCGGGTGTCTTCGTCGACAGCGGGGGCAGTAATGCTTGAAGGCACATGTTGTAAAATCGCATCCGGGTCCCCTCGAGTGGTAAGCAAAGCAGTAGCCCGGGGGGAGCCCAGAGGCCCTGGCGCTTGCGAGAGTGAGGGCTGCTGGCTGTGCCGCTTCCTGTCTTACTGTCTGAACTGCGACGTGAGCGACTCGCAGGACCGAGCGTAATTCCAAGTCCAGCCTGTAATCGAGCCAAGAACAGTGCGACCTCTCCCTGTCCCACCTGAAGGACTGGTCGTACCACATCCAGTCGCCCTTTAGTGTCGCCTTCATGGTCTTGACATACCGGGCGTAGGTGAACAGCGCCCGGGCCTCGTCCGGGTGCTTCTCGATGTAGATAGTAGCGTAGATGTCTAGGCCATGCTCCCACTGGTCCGGTGTCAGGGGCGGCTGCTTCTTACCCGGCGCCTGTGGGTCGGTTGCGGGCACAGGGCGAGTCTCGTATGGTCCTGCCTCGCGCTCGTGGACGAGCAATTCCCTGAGGTCCACATACTTCTTGGCCCAGACCTTCTCCCGGAGGGCCTGAAGGATGTGCACTCCCAGGAGTGGGATGGTGGGGCCCTGGGGCGCCCGAAGGTGACCCGGCCTCTGACTGTGAGGAGGGGGAGACGCGCTCGCCCTGGGGGACTCACCGTAAGAGGATACGCTGGAGGAGCTGGCTCGGCGCCGCGACGCGTGCCCCTGTTTCATGATCGAGGGCGTCGCTCGGCGGGGAAGGGCAAGGTGGCCGTGGCGGTCGTGGCGTGGGCATCCTCTGGGCCTCCCTTATCCTGGTGACCTGCGCCTAAGGAGGGCCCCGCGCCTGCACGAGGAATGCCCGCAGCGTCGCCCAGTCGTCTGCTGTAAGAGTTGGTGGCTGTGCCGCCGGCTCTCCCGTGGCCTTGGCCATATTGTGCGGCCGAGAGGTGCGCTCGCCGTCCGAGTCTGAGCCGGCCTCGGAGGCCTCAGTAGAAGGGGAGGCGTAACGTGCGGGCTTGGCCCTCACCCTGGCCAGCCGAGTCCTCGCTCCGCTGGTGTGCAGGCCTCTCGTCGACGCCGTCCGTGTCCTCTTCCTTGAAAGGCAAAGCGAAAGTTAACGACCGGCCCGTAAACACAGCAAAGTAACAAAACATGCAACATAAGCAAAGCACCCAATGTAGTATTAAATTGCGGTAGGCTAAATGTAACCATGTTAGTCCGAAAATGATAACAGCATAAATGTGACCAGAGTCAGCAACATAAAATGTGCAGCCAAAAGTACTGTAATAAATACGGCAGGACGTTGACGATGTATCCTGGACCTGTGGCACTTACCGATTGCTGAAGTTACAGTACCTGTGATGAGTAGTTATAAGGCATGCTCAGCTGGAACATCTCCGCCCGGGCCTTCAGCTGCTGGACAGTGGCAGCATAACATAATGGGTAATCATTAACCGTAAATAAAGTAATGCCGGGCGACACCGGCCAGACATGAGTCTGGAACAAACGTCCTGGGAACATCAGGCCAACCTCAAGCATTGGTCGGAGCATCAAACATCAGTCGGGACACCTTGGACCACATCAGTCAGACACCGGCCGCTGGGCCATCAGCTGCTGGATCATCATATGGGCCCACTTCAGCCGGGACTTCAGCGGGCGGAGTTGTCCCGCAGGGGACATGCACAGCTGGAACACAACCAGCTGTGGCAGCTGGTGCAGGGACATCGGCAGCATAACATAATGTTTAATTGTAACCATAAAGGACTAAATAATGCCGGCAACACCGGCCAGACTTAAGTCTGGAACATCAGTCAAAACCTCGAGCATCAGTCGGAACATCAAACATCAGTCGGAACATCAAACATCAGTCGGGACATCAAACATCAGTCGGGACATCAAACATCAGTCCAGACATCAAACATCGGTCGGGACATCAAACATCGGTCGGGACATCAAACGTCGGTCGGGACATCAGACATCAGTCGGGACACCGGCCGCTGGGCCGTACCCCATGGCAGCTGGGCCATCACCTGGTGGATCCTCGGCTGGGGCCACATCAGCGGGTGGCGTTGGGCCCCCGGGTGCATACTCAGCTGGAACACGATCGGCTGTGCTAACAGGTGCTGGGGCAACAGCAGCATAACATAATGTTAATTATTAACCTGTAACTAACTCAACAATGCCGTCGACATCAGCCAGACTTAAGTCTGGAACATACATCCTGTGAGCACATCAGTCGGTACAGCTGCCACTGGGCCGTGCCCCATGGCAACTGGGCCAGCAACTGCAGGTTCATCATATGGGGCCACTGCAGCCGGCACTTGGGCTAGCGGGGCGGGCCCGCAGGAGGCATGCATAGCTGGAGCACCACCAGCTGGTCATGGTCAGCAGAACATAATGGGTATTTCTGTGGGTTGGAAGAAAACGCACCACGTGGGGGCTTAATTTATTATTATATAAATTAATTACTTAAAATAATAATTATAAATTAATTACAAAATTAATTATTATATAAATTACTTACAAAGTAATTAATACGAAATTTATCACAAATTAAAATAATCATAACTGATTATTAAGAAGATCTTGCATGAAGAAGCATAGGCTAATTATAATGACTAAATGGATAAATAAATACTGCCTCATAATGAATAGTGAATGAGCATAAAATATTATACAGCAAATAATGGATAGCCGTTATCATGCTAATGTAATTCAATTGCCGTGAAATCTGTAATTAGACTGCGGTAATTCCAGTTCTTGGTATTCTTGGATTATCACTTTGGGGGTTCCGTCGGAGCACCCCCCAAAGGTAACACAAATTAATTGCAAATTGGGACAAGTGTCCTCAGCTAGCTGCAATAGCGCCTTCCCCTGTAAGGCCAGGGGAAGCAGAGGAACCTGGGAGGGGGGTGGGCGTTTTGTAGTGTAACGTCCGGGAGACGGCCAGCAAGAGTTGCTGAGTCCCCTGGACGCGCTTAAATACCCCAGCGTGATGCGCATGCAACCATGGACGGTTAGTCACAGATATGGTATTACGTTTTCTTTTGTCCCCAGAAATTTCGCCGTTTGCTTTGCATACAGCGACTATTTTCTGTGGGTTGGAAGAAAACGCACCACGTGGGGGCTTAATTTATTATTATATAAATTAATTACTTAAAATAATAATTATAAATTAATTACAAAATTAATTATTATATAAATTACTTACAAAGTAATTAATACGAAATTTATCACAAATTAAAATAATCATAACTGATTATTAAGAAGATCTTGCATGAAGAAGCATAGGCTAATTATAACGACTAAATGGATAAATAAATACTGCCTCATAATGAATAGTGAATGAGCATAAAATATTATACAGCAAATAATGGATAGCCGTTATCATGCTAATGTAATTCAATTGCCGTGAAATCTGTAATTAGACTGCGGTAATTCCAGTTCTTGGTATTCTTGGCTTATCACTTTGGGGGTTCCGTCGGAGCACCCCCAATCCCGTGAGGGCCAGCGGCGCGGAACCCCCACCCCCGAAGGGCGAGCGGAAGCTGGCTGCAAAAGTGGGTACATGCCTTCTCGGTACCTTGGCCGTAAGCGTGCCCGTATGCCCGGAGAGGCCATTAAAAAACAGTCAGTCTTACATGATCCTGACTGAAAAAGGTACCTTTCCGGGCCTACTGGGCAGATGCTGCGAGGAGACGCAGCTCGCTTGGAGGGCCGTCGGAGTACCATCTTGACGAGCCGAGGAGCGGGGAGGCGGGAAGCCCCCCGCCTGTGGACTGGGTGGAGTACATAGCACCGGGGTTGTACTCCATGTAGGAAGCGCTTGTCGCCGCAGGGAATGACTGGTCGTTCCCGTGTTTTCTTCGTCGTAGTAGCCCGCCCTCACAGAGACCAGACCTGATGTCTGGCCCCAGGGCGGGTGTGGGAATGTGAACGCTGTCCTCTCCGAGGCCGACTCCCCAGGGTCGACCCCGTGTCGGCTGTTGTCACTGGTGAGCCCCGCGGGTGCTGAGTGGAGGTGTCCGCTTGGAAGCGGGTAGTTCGTCTCCCAGGATACCTCTCCCGGGGGCATGAGAGCCGTGGTCCGCCTTTCGGGCCACGCCGTGTGTTCCTCGATCATCACAGGATTTCCTCGTCCTCGTTCGATCGTGGATCTGGAATTATCAAAGCAGTAAGGGTGGGCAGGAGATGGTGTGCCGAGTTAACAAAAAGGCAGAGGCCCAGTTACATAGGATCCGCACCATAATTTGACTGGCGGCTGCGAGTGTGGGCCAACTGTATGCGACACCTGTTGCGAAAGGCAGGAATGGTGGAAGTGGATGAAGCCCCAAGCATAACTGAGTGGGGAGTAACTGAAAAGCCTAGCGTGGTACTGCCAGATACAATAAGTGCAACTCCTGGGACAAACGGACGCCTCCTCCGTCGTAACTAAGAGGAGTAAATGCCAGCGTCAAGTAACTAGTACGCACCGGCACGGCAGTTATTAATGAAAATTATATTTTATAATTCATATAAATATTTTATATAAATTACAAATTATTAAATAAATTTAATAAATAATAATATATACAATACGTAATATATAAATAAATAGAATATAGATTTAAATATAATAAACTTTTAAAAATTAAAAAGTATTATAATACATGTTTTTATAGACACAATTTATATTAAGTAATACAAATTATAAGTCAATGTTAGGGCACAGTGCAGCCGGAGTACTGTGGGGGCGCCTAGGGCTTCGGGCCACGGCTCTCATGCCCCCCGGGAGAGGTATCATGGGAGACGAACTACCCGCTTCCAAGCGGACACCTCCACTCAGCACCCGCGGGGCTCACCAGTGACAACAGCCGACACGGGGTCGACCCTGGGGAGTCGGCCTCGGAGAGGACAGCGTTCACATTCCCACACCCGCCCTGGGGCCAGACATCAGGTCTGGTCTCTGTGAGGGCGGGCTACTACGACGAAGAAAACACGGGAACGACCAGTCATTCCCTGCGGCGACAAGCGCTTCCTACATGGAGTACAACCCCGGTGCTATGTACTCCACCCAGTCCACAGGCGGGGGGCTTCCCGCCTCCCCGCTCCTCGGCTCGTCAAGATGGTACTCCGACGGCCCTCCAAGCGAGCTGCGTCTCCTCGCAGCATCTGCCCAGTAGGCCCGGAATGGTACCTTTTTCAGTCAGGATCATGTAAGACTGACTGTTTTTTAATGGCCTCTCCGGGCATACGGGCACGCTTACGGCCAAGGTACCGAGAAGGCATGTACCCACTTTTGCAGCCAGCTTCCGCTCGCCCTTCGGGGGTGGGGGTTCCGCGCCGCTGGCCCTCACGGGATTGGGGGTGCTCCGACGGAACCCCCAAAGTGATAAGCCAAGAATACCAAGAACTGGAATTACCGCAGTCTAATTACAGATTTCACGGCAATTGAATTACATTAGCATGATAACGGCTATCCATTATTTGCTGTATAATATTTTATGCTCATTCACTATTCATTATGAGGCAGTATTTATTTATCCATTTAGTCGTTATAATTAGCCTATGCTTCTTCATGCAAGATCTTCTTAATAATCAGTTATGATTATTTTAATTTGTGATAAATTTCGTATTAATTACTTTGTAAGTAATTTATATAATATTAATTTTGTAATTAATTTATAATTATTATTTTAAGTAATTAATTTATATAATATAAATTAAGCCCCCACGTGATGCGTTTTCTTCCAACCCACAGAAAATAGTCGCTATATGCAAAGCAAACGGCGAAATTTCAAACGGTCTCCCGGACGTTACACTACAAAACGGTTTCCACACATCAGCGTTAAGGTCTATCCTTCACAAGCTGCGCCTAAAGGAGCATCACCTTGAGCGCCAAGTGCTCACGCAATTCTTCTCATATTCTTAAGTGTACAGAGGGGGAAGAGCCTCATTCAGCTTGGAGATATGAAGACTCACATGTTGGTGCACGGTAACGAGGAGGTGCTGGGAAGAGGTTCAGCCATCTTCGAAGTAGGTCCCCTTATATTTTTTACATTCGGCTGACAAAACCCACAAGCGTAGAGGACAAACCTCTCGAGTGTCCCTAGTGTGGGAAGAGCTTCAGTCTGCTTCGTCATATGATGACTCACAATTTAGTGCATTCTCCTATTTTATTCCGTTCGGCTGACATTCCCCACAAGTGTACAGCCCCACAAGTGTAGATGACAAACCTCACGAGTGTCCCAAGTGCGCGAAGAGGTTAGTCTGCTTCGTCATATGGAGACTCACATTTTAGCGCATTCGGTTGACAAACCTCACGAGTGTCCAGAGTGTGGTAAGAGTCTCCGTCGTCTTGGCCATCGGAAGAGACACTTGTTAAGGCATTCAGAGGAACGCCGTTTCGAGTGTGCAGAGTGTGGCTGGAGTTTTAAGAACGTGAACTATATCTAACACACATGTTAATTCATTGGCGGTTTGCCCTCATGAGTGTCGAGAATGTGGGAAAAGATTCAGCGTCTTCGAAGTCTGAAGTCCGTGTGTTACTGCATTGTGTTCCGGAAGGCCACATTACTCAACGCCTTTAACCTATCTGATCAGTATGCCAGTGCAGCATTTGATGCAACTAGGGAGAATGTCATGGCACATAGCGAAGGAGCCTAGTGCCAGTTACCCTATGCAATGTTGGGGTACGCACAAAGAAGGGCTTATTTCTTAAACAGTCATTATGTCTGGCTATGTGTTTTCATTTTTCCGTTTAATTTTCCCCTCATTTATTTATCCATGCTGATCATTTATCTATGATATTTTCTCCTCATTTGGCCTGCCCGCCCGCGGGCGGGCCTAGCTGCTGTTTCCAGCTGAAGTAGTCCCTGCCAAAGGTCCAGCGCTAATGGCCCGGCTGCTCAGGCCAGGCCCAGCTACTGATGTCTTGGTGACGTGAATACGCTGCCGATGACCCAGCAGCTGATAGGCCGGCAGACGGTTGTGCCGGCTGAACATGCCCCTGTGGGACCAAGCCCAGCCGCCGATGTCAGGCTGATGTGGTCCCGGCCGTCGGTCCAGCAGTCGTCGGTCCAGGAGTCGTTGGCCCAGCTGGTGGTGTGCCAGCCGAGCATGCCCCTGGGGGCAAGCACAGCTGCTGTTGTTCCGGCTGATGCGGTCCCAGCCGATGATCCAGCAGCTGATGGCACAGGTGGGGGTGTTCCAGCTGTGCTCGACCCGGGGGCCAAGCACAGCTGCTGTTGTTCCGGCTGATGTGGTACCAGCCGATGTCCCAGCAGTTGATGGCACAGCCGGTGGTGTTCCGAGCTGAGCATGCCCCTGGGGGCCAAGCACTCCTGCTGTTCCGGCTGAGGTGGTCCCAGCCGAGGTTCCAGCAGCCGACGGCACAGCTGGCGGTGTTCCAGCTGAGCGTGACCCTGGGGGCCAAGCACGGCTGCTGTTGTACCGGCTGTTGTACTGCTGTTGTATATTATTTATTTTTATTTATTTCTTTAAAAATTTTAGTATTTTATTGTATTTATTTCCCTTTGTGGTCTCCGGAGTGGACAGTGTTCACATTACTATTTATATTTGTTATTTCCTATTGCTTACCTTACTTTCCCAACCGACGATCCAGCAGTGGTGGCACAGCCGGAGGCCCGGAGGAAGCCGGAGAGCTTCCTGGCATTACGTTGGTACTGAATGAATATGTTAGGTTGGGCTGACCTAACCTAAACTACCCTAACCTAACCTAACCTAACCTACTTAACAAACCAAACCAACCCGAACCTAACCTAACTGGCGCTTGGTTCGTCATGTTTATTTGGCGTCGCCAGCTCTTTATTTCGTCTAATTTTTTAATAAAAATATATTTTTCCAGATTAGAATTATGCCGGAGCAGCTGGCCTTTCTCCATTATCCTAAGGTACAGTCCTGCCCGTGTTCCCCTCCACGCCAGCGTGTGCTGCGCGCTGTTGTAGTTGGGATTGTCCCCGGTGCCCGGCGTGTACCCAGCGCCTGTCCCGGCTGCTGATGTTCCGGCGGAAGTGGTTCCCGCCGATGGTCCAGCAGCCGAGGGCTGGCATGCTGAGCTAGCCCCTGGGGGCACAGCACAGCTGCTGTTGTTCCGGCTGATTGTGGTGCCAGCCGATGATCCAGCAACTGTTGGCACAGCAGGTGGTGAGCCAAGCTGAGCATGCCCCTGGGGGCCGAGCACAGCTGCTGTTGTTCCGGCTGATGTGGTCCCAGCCGATGATCCAGCAGCTGTTGGCACAGCTGGTGGTGATCCAATGCTGAGCCATGCCCCTGGGGGCTGAGCACAGCTGCTGTTGTTCCGGCGGGTGTGGTCCCAGGTGATGTCTAGCAGCCGAGGGCACAGCTGGTGGGTTCCAGCTGTGCATGCCCCTGGGGGCTAAGCACAGCTGCTGTAGTTCCGGCTGATGTGGTACCAGCCGATGATCCAGCAGCTGATGTCATAGCTGGGGGTGTTCCAGCTGAGCATGCCCCTGGGGGCCGAGCACAGCTGCTGTTGTTCTGGCGGTGTGTGTACCGGCGATGTCTAGCAGCTGAGGGCACAGCTGGCGGTGTTCCAGCTGTGCATGCCCCTGGGGGGCTAAGCACAGCTGCTGTAGTTCCGGCTGATGTGGTACCAGCCGATGATCCAGCAGCTGATGTCATAGCTGGTGGTGTTCCAGCTGTGTCGACCCCGGGGGCCAAGCACAGCTACTGTTGTTCCAGCTGATGTGGTACCAGCCGATGTCCAGCAGTTGATGGCACAGCCGTGCTGTTCCGCGCTGAGCATGCCCTGGGGGCCAAGCACAGCTGCTGTTCCGCTGAGGTGGTCCCACCGATGATCCAGCAGCTGACGGCACAGCTGGTGGGGTTCCAGCTGAGCGTGACCCAGGGGGCCAAGCACGGCTGCTGTTGTACCGGCTGATCTGGTCCCAGCCGATGTTCCAGCAGCAGACAGCCCAAATGGCGGTGTTCCTGCTGAGCATGCCCCTGGGGGGCCAAGCACAGCTGCTGTTGTACCAGCGGAGGTGGGCCCAGCCGATGGTCCAGCAGCTGAGGGGCGTCTATTATCCTTGTTATTTTCTTTATTTT